>CM070726.1:36545541-36849480 GCA_036346275.1 Otatea glauca
TTTGAACATTGGGCTGACGGAGGCGAAAGAACTCCGCCTTAGGGTGGAGGAGGCCTCAAAGGCCCTTTACGACGAGCGCCTTGGGGCCGAGGCCTTGAGGGCAAGGGTGGTGGAGCTTGAATCCTCCCGGCGGAGGTCACCGAGGCCAAGGACGCCGCCACATCGCTGGAGGGGGTGGCATGCGTGGCGACCCATCTGCTGGCCGGAGCGGATCGTGCCCGGAGGACGCCGAACAAGCTCTGGCCCGAGCAGAGATCGTTCTGGAAGGAGCTTCCTTGAGGACGCCCTACGAGTCTCGAGGGGAAGTCGGCACTGATCGACTCTGCGATCGTAAGTATCTCAACTCCTCCATTGATTTCTTTGGTTGTAACCCAGTGAGGAGACTCATCCGAGACGCCAAAACTCGCAGAGGTGCAGAAACCCGAAGGCCGCCATGGAGGCTCTGGATGCGGCGGCGGAGACGCGGCGTGGCGATCGCGCCAGGACGAGGCTCGCGCACCGAGGGTCTCCGAGGATGGTAGGGCCGAGATGGGCGCCGAATCGAAGCCCGAGGGCCGGCCAGAGGTTCGCGCCAAGTCTTGGGCATGTGGGCAGTGCTCGAGCGCACTTGCCCTCGCGCCGCCCGGAGTGCCGGGCTTGTGGAGGCGGCCGTGATTGCGGGCGCAAAGATCGAGCTTCGTCCGCGACCGTCAACACCGCCTCGCACTATGACGGTATCGACCTCGCGATGGTGAGAAGCGGCATCGCCGAACCGGACCGACGACGCGGTCGGCGTGTTCGAGCCCGTGTCGAGCCGCATGCTCGGAGATCGCCACCACGCCCCGCCCGAGGTCGCCTTAAGATGCTGTGTCCTCTCCTCCGTGCTTGGCCGCCACCGTGAAGAAGAGGAAGAAAGAAGTTAGCCCCTTTTTTTTTCTTTTCTTGCAAAGATCGTGTGTAAACGATCGTAAGTAATTGTAAGCTCCGCTTGCCTCTTTGCTCTCCTTTGCGTTTGGGTTTGACCGACCATAGCCTCAAGGACCACTGGTCGCTATGCGAGGTCGGCCAATTTGAGAGGGCCAAGAGGATAGGAGTCTTGTTTACGCGTAGTTACGCGCACTCATGGGGTTCGGAGTGTTCCGATCGGCCAAGGGTTTTTCCACGGGCACTTCCTTCTTCCGCAAAGTGCTACTTAGCAACCATATGGCCGGGCGAGGCCAGTAGCGCTCGGTCGAGAGGGTTACCGCCGGGATAGACTCGTGACTAGTCGGGTCACCGACCCACATGAGTACGTGAGTTAGCCGAAGTTCGTGTGGGGAAGATTGTTCCCAATCGACCGGAAGGTCATCCCACTCAGTGCTTCCTTCTTCCGCGGAGTGCTACGGGCAACCATAGCATACCGGGCGAGGCAGAGCACTCGGTCGAGAGGTTACCGCCGATAGACCTCGTGGCCTACCGGGTCACCGACCCGCACGCACACCATCCGGAGCGGCTCGAACGGGCGCCACGGGCACCCCGAAGTCGCCACGTGGCGCACTGTGTGCTCGGTTGGGAGGAAGGTAAAGACTTATACCGTGAAAAAGAAAAGAGCTTAGGATAGAATCGCCTTAACTTTTCAATGTTCGTGCATTAGGGAGGATGCGACCATCGGCGCCCTGAGTCGAAAGGTGCCAGCCCGAGAACTTCCACGACGGTGAAAGGACCTCCTGTGGGCGCCACCAGCTTATCTTTGGTTGTCCGACCCGACGCAGAACCAAGTCGCCAAATACCAAGGATCGCCTCGAACTTGGCGGCCGTGGGTAGCGCGCAGGCTTGTTGATATCCGCCGACCGCAGACGCCACGCCGCGCCTCGCCGAGCCGGGTCGATGGCGTCTTGTTATGGCGAGCCCCGAGCCTCATCAAGGCTTGCAATCTCGGGAGCCGATTCCGTGTCGATGGGCAAATGGCTTCGCCGAACACCATAAAGAAGGGTGTGAACCCGGCCGCCGGGTCGGCGTGGTCCGCAGACTCAGAGGACGGGGGCGCTCGGCTACCTAGCGCCGCGAAATGCTTGAGCCGATCAAGATCCGCGCTTGAGTCCTTGAAGGATCATGCCGTTAGTGCGCCGACCGCCGTTAGTCCGCGATGGGCTATCGCGCCCAATCGACACGGATGTTGAAGTCGCCACGCAACTCGAGAAATTCTTCCCGTGAGCGTGTTCCGCTGTTTGATGATGGAGTTTGGGACTCCAAACCTAAAAACGATGTCGCGAAGAAGATGGCCGCTTGTACCGACGTGACGCCACGACCGGCTTGGCCTCTATCCACTTGGTGAACTTATCTACCGCGACGGCAGTGGGTGAAGCTCCCGGCGCTTTCGAAGGTTCGACCAAATCGAGTCCCCTGACGGCAAAAGGCCGCGTGATGGGGATCGCTCAGAAGCTTGGGTGGCGGATGCGTCTGCGAGCAAAGAATCGCATCCTTCGCAGCGCGACGATATGCTCGGCGTCCGACACACGGTTGGCAAGAGAAACCTTGTCGAAAGGCCTTTCCCACAAGAGATCGGTGCTGCGTGGTGACCGCAGACTACCGTGTATGTCGTCCGGCCACTGCTTTCCTTGGTCTGGCCAAGATACATTTTTGGAGGACCCGAGGGACTCCTTTGTAGAGGTCCGGGCCGATCAGATTTAAAGATTTTGCTCACGGGCGAGGCGCGGCCTCGGCGGCCTGGGAAGTGACCCGTCCGTCAAACGGCCGATGTAGTGCCTCCTCGATCGGACTCAAGTGCTAGCACACCGCGGGCGATCCGCCAGTCTACGCTCGCCCGCGCGCGTCCGGGCGACGTCGGCCGATTGGTCGGGTGGTCGCCACCGCCGAGTCCACCGACAAGGCCGCAGGAGGTCGGAGACGAAGATCCCGGGCGGGACAGCTCACTGGAGGCAAGATTGGCCAGTGATCGGCCTCGCCATTGTAGCGTCGGTAGCTATGGTGAAGCTCGAAACCCTTGAACGCTCTCTCGAGCCGCGCGCTTCTCGACAAGACGCTGCCACGCGAGCGCCTCTGGCCCGCAGCCTTCATGACTTGGTCGACGACAAGCTTGGAGTCCCGTGGACGAGCCCGGCGCACCGAGGTCGGCAATGATCCGAGACCGTTGGCGAGCCTCAGATTTCGGCAAGAATGTTGTTGGTCGCACAAGAGCAACCTAATGGCGATTGAAGCCTTTCTCGAGCGGGAGATGATGACGACTCGCGCGCCGCGCCATTCTTGGCGTAAGACCCGTCAAGTACATTGTCCAAAGACGGGTCTTCACCACCGTGGTGCTCGGCTTGGTCCACTCGGCGACGGTCGGCCGAGCTCGCGATTTGATCGCCGTCCGAGGACGATATTATGCCATGGCCGCTAAGCTCGAGCGCCCATTTGGCTATCCTTCCCGAGGCATCGCGATTGTGGATGATCTCGCCTAGTGGGGACGTGGTCACCACAATGATGGCGTGGTCGATCGGCGTAGTGAACGAGTTTCCTCTTTGCGATGAGCACCGCGTGAGAGTAACTTCGCACTCGTGGTACCGAGTCTTGACTCGGAAAGTACTCATCGATGAAGTAGACCGCCGTTGTACCTTGAGCTCACGGCCTTCTTCCGCCGCTTCCACCACGCAGGGCCGCACGACGACTTGGGTAGTGGCGCGATGTAGAGGAGCAATGTTCACTCCGTGCCGGGCGATCAGATCGAGGCGAGGACAGAAAGCCTTCTGCGGGTGAGGCCTCCCGAGCCTCGTGTGTCCAATCAAGCGGTCGGATTTCTTGAGCAGCTCAGAGCGGCATTCGCGTTCGCGAGGCGACACGAACGCTCAAAGCCGCGAGCACCGGCCACCTGGACCCTTTGAGGTTGCCGACCGGGCCCATCCTTGCGATCGCCGAGATCTTCTCCGATTGGCCTCGATGCCTCGCCGAGACGATGAAGCCTAAGAGCTTTCCTTTGGGGACCTCAAGACGCACTGGTTGAGCTTTATGCGAAACCGCCGAAGGTTCGCGAAAGTCTCTTCTAGGTCGGCGATAAGGTCGCGACCTTCCCGGTCTTTACGACAATATCGCCGACATACGCCAACGCTGCGCCGATCCGTCATTGAAGCACGCTTGCATACATCGCTGGTATGTAGCGCCCGCGTCTTCAGCCAAGGGCATTGTGACATAGCGTAACGAGCCGAACGGAGTGATGAAGGAAGTCGCGAGTGGTCGGACTCCTTTAGCGCAATCGGTGGTAGCCCGGTAGGCATCCAGAAGGAAAGAGACTCGCACTCAGCCGTGGAGTCGATGACTTGGTCGATGCGAGGTAAGGAATGGGTCCTGGGACATGCGCTGTTGAGACTCGATAGTCAACACACATTCTCCATTGCCCGCTCTTCTTTTTACAAATCTGATGGTTGGCTAGCCACTCAGGTGGCGCACCTCTTTACAAACCCCGCGCCAAGAGTTTGGCGATCTCCTCCTATAACCTCGCGCCTTTCCTCGTCGAAGCGGCGCAGCGCTGGGCGACCGGCTTTGAGCCCGGTCGGACGCTCAAGGAGTGCTCGGCGACTCCTTTGACGCCCGGCATGTCTGAGGACCTCCATGCGAAGACATCTTTGTTAGTGCGAGGAAGTTGACGAGCGCTTTCCTATTTGGCGGGAGCGTGGCTTCGACCCGACGGTCTTGGTCGGATCACAGGATCGATCGTGACCTCCTTCGTGTCCTGGCGGATTTGAAGGATCCCGCCGATTTGTCGGATTCGGGATCGGACTCGCGGCTTCCTCCCGAGCTTGTTGAGTTCCGCAGAGGCAACGATCGCTGAGGCGAGCTCGCTGGCCGCGCCGCAGCTGAAGGCAGTGGAAAGACGATCCCGCTGTAATGACTCCATGCGGTCCGGGCATCTTCACTTGAGGTAGGCGTGGCCGGGATCGCCATGAACTTGGCGTAGCATGGCCTCCCCAGATGGCGTGGTAGGCGCCGGAAATCCACGACTCAAGGTGAGGGTCTCGCGGAAGTTTCCTGGCCTCGAAGGTGACGGCAGTCGACCGCCCGAGCGGATGGGCTTGTCGCCGGGATGACGCCATGGAAAGGTGCCTTGCTTGGCCGGAGGCTTGAGCGCGGACCCCATAGCGCCGAACGCCTCAACGAGGATGTTAAGGCCGCGCGCCCGCCCATCAAAGACCTTCGTGAGGCGCCGTTCGACGACGGGTCGACCACCGGTACCTACCGTGGACGCGATCGGGTGATCGGTCCGATCAAAGGTGATCGAACTCCGACCACCGAAGATATTGGGGACGCCGGCGACGGTGTGGACTCGCGATAGCGAGCGGCCGACGCTTGTCGGCAGAGTGCTGGTCCTCCGAAGATCATGAGGCAGCCGTCGGGCTCGGGAACTCGCCGTCGCCTTCTTCTCCGCCGTTCGCGGGGCGCGGCTGGCTTCTTTCCTTTGCTTCGCGGCGTGGTGGGGACGCTAGAAAGATAGCGCCAGACTTCGCATCCGATTTGTGCTTGACGGAGAACCCATGGTTCGCATGGGCCGCCCATCAATTTCTCGGCGGTGGGGCGCGACGGCCGGCCGCCGCCGCAGTATACGACCGTGGCGACCACTGGGTCTCACGGATCGCTTCCGTGCCGCCTGCTTGTCGAGCGATCGGAAGGAGACCCGCTTGACGCCGGCCTCGCTGGGCCTTTCCTCCTTCAAAATAGCCCCACGGCCTCCTCGCCGGGCGTGGTTGATGGCGATGTCGAGGAGCTCCTTGTGGTCCCGGGCTTGAGGCACCCTCACTTGTGCACCAAGGCCTTGCAGAGGTGCCAGATGAAGGCTCCCACGACATCGGCGTCGGAGATGTCGGGAGCTCAGCACCGGGCGGAAAACCTCGGATGTAGTCCCGAGAGTCTCCCGCCGCCGCTTGCAGCCTTCGAGTCCCAGGAGTTACTGTGGCGCTTATAAGTGCCCGGAAGTTACCGACGAAGAGATTCTTCAAGTCCGCCCAGTTCGACGGGCTTTTGAGGCGGTACCGAGCCGCTCGAGCCGAGTCCGCGAGGTAGATGGGGAGGCTTGGATGATGAAGAGATCATCCGTCGCCTCACCCCAAGACGCGAGCCGATCTTGAGCGGACACACGGTTGGTGGCCCGTGTACTTGGTAATGTTGGTAGGCGCCGACGGGCGGGAAATCCACTGGCGGATCTTTGGCAAAAGCCCGTGGTCCGACCATCGTGGCTCTCGGCCGCGGTAGTGGCGCCACCATCCGCAACACGTGAGTGGGCGGCGCCTCCGCCATCTTTCTTCGCGCCGAGGGTGGCGCGATGTCGTAGGCATTACCGAGGCGCCGCGCACCGGTGCGTGAGGCCCGGGTGGTTCATGGTGGGGTGCGGTCTTGGCCGCACCAACCGGCCCGCGGGCAGACGGGCCCGCGTGGCGGGTAGCGCCGGTGTGGTAGGAGCCGAGGCTCTGATGTCTTGACGGCCAAGCGCTTCCACCACCAAGGTTCCGTAGGTAGCTCGCCTCCGGTTTGCGGGCTCGGTAAGGCCTCGGAGCAAGATTGCGCCGCAGCCCACGCTTTGGCTTGCGTGAGGGAAAAACTGGGGCGCGGATTTCGCCTCAACTTGTGGTGCTCTTGGCGCGCAGCGCCGCGCTGCGCTTCAAAGACTTGCGCTGGCTCGGGCTCGCCCCGCTCTGTGTTGGCTCGAGCCGGCCGAGCTTCGGCCTTCGCCTCTAGCTCTCGCGTTGCCGCTGGAGCTCGGCAGGCGAGCTCGAGCGCTGCTCGCGCTTCGCGTTGGTATTCCCCTCCCGTGCCTCGGTCGCGCGCGGACGGAGACCGTCAGAGCCGCGGTGGCTACGGCCAATCGGCCAGGCCGCCACGCTGCACTCGCGAGAGTGCCGCCGGGCGGATACTCCGTGTCGGCCGGAGCCGTGGTCGGAAGAGTCTTCCAAAGAACTCGTGGACGGAGGTTGGCATGTAGCCGACCATAGCTACAAGTCGTGAGCAGCGGAGGTGACGGATCTCCGCGCAGCCCGAGGGGCTTTCGCCAGCCGAGGTATAGCGCTCGTGTTCCGGCTTTGGGGCCTGCGGGGCGCTCAAGCCGAGGGACGGCCGCCGAAGATGGTGTCCGTGCTCCCGCAGCGCCCTCCCGGCGGCGAGGATGAGCGTGAGCTCTCCTCCGAGGTGACGGTGAAGCCGAGGGAGCCGGCGGATCCGCTCCAACACGCCATGCCGTCGCTGGAGAAGAATGCCATCAAGGAGACGAATGGGAATCCGAGATGTCGCCAAGACGCAAGCCCCCTACTGGCGCGCCAACCGCTTGCCGTTTCAGCGCCGCAAGTAAATTTGTATGTCTAAGGGGCCGCGTGTTCTCTCTCCTCGAATGGTTAGACCGAGTCCAAGATGTATATTGGTTCGGCCAAGGTCCCTACCCGATTAGGCGTTGGTGTTGTATTCATCAAAAGATGATCGCACCGAAGTTTTTTACAAGCGAGAGGTGGAGCCTCAACACTAGAATGATCTAAACTTAGCTCTCGAAGGAGAAGAAAAAGAAGAAGAGGAAGAAGAGGAAAAGCTCTCTTGTAGCTCTTACCCACGCTCTGTTGGGAGGTTCGCCTCCTTTTATTCAAGTCTAAGGGCAGGTTACATCGAGAATTGGCGGTGCAAAGCGAGCTACTTCTAGGGCTTCTTGCCCGCCGTTCGCTAATCGCTCGCCGATCGTCGCTGTTCGCCGATCGGTCGCCGCCGAGCCTATCTTTGGGTCGGTGGTCTAGCCTGGTCGAGTGGTTAGGTAATCCTCCGAAGTGGCGAGCCGCCTCGTGATCCATGTGGGTCTCTGTCGAGTCGCGTGTGACGTTGGAGTTGCCTCGAGAGAGCGGTCCTTGCACGTGGGTGGTGGTGATGGGACAGAGACGGGCTTCAGCAGACTATCAAACTGTTTTGGGAAGGGACCACCGCCTCGCCACCACTGAATGACCGTTAGTGGGGCACGTGGCCTTAGGTTGACACGGACTCCGGCGCGCGACGCGCGCCTCGGCGGGATTATCATGGTTCGGTCGAGCCGGGATCCCGCCCCGCCGCGGGTCGGGAACCCCGCTGAGTCGGAGTCGCGGATCCCGCCCCGCTGCGGGGTCGGGAACCTCGCCGAAGTCGAGTCGGGGATCCCGCCCCACCGCGGGTCGGAACCCCGCTGAAGTCGAGTCGGGGATCCTGCCCCGCCGCGGGGTCGGGAACCCCGCTTTGAAGTCGGAGTCGGGGATCCCGCCCCACGCGGGGTCTGAACCTGCTGAGCCTGAGTCGGGACCGGCCGGGAATGGTCTCCTGAATGGTCTCAGAGGCATTTGGGTAGCAGTAGGGACGGCTGCTTAGGTGGGCCGATTCGAGGCCGCCGCTGTCGCCTGGGCTTTGCTTGTTGCAATTGGGCCGTTGGTGCACCCCTGTTTTATGAGTATTCGTCAGGATCTCTAAGCCGATCATAAACCAAAGGCAGGATCAAGACAAGGGATCCAATTCTATGGCTAGCAAGGGTTTGGCTTGTAAAATACAACAGCCAATCGAGCCGAAGCCAAGATGGCGTCCTCCGGGGCTTAGCCGATCTCAACGCAGAAGACTTCAGAGGTTGATGACTTAGGAGATGAGAGATGCTGAGCAAGAAAAATAAAGGGATGAAGTCTTTAGTGAACTTCATCTGATCAAAATTGCTAAAAAAGGAGTGATGAAGAAAGAACCGGTTGAGGATGATTTCGACTCAGCCGATGATTTGAATTCACCCATAATTTGAGATTATACTCCACCTCCGATGGACATCAACATGGCGTTCACTCTGCCAGCCGAGTTCAAAATAAGCACTATATTGGCTAAAGAATCTTTGCCCAGTTGTGCTTAGGAGCACAAGATGCGGTTTTGAGAAGCCTCAAGAGGATTGTTGGCATCTAATGACATTATACTTGAAGAGTTATATTAATGGCAAGCCGATCTTCAGGATGCTAGTCGAAGGTGGAGCAACTGTCAATCTGATGCCTTATACGACGTGCAAAAAGCTGGGTAAGTCTGATGAAGATCTAATTAAAACTAACATGGTTTTAAACGACTTCATAGGGATACCTCTGAAGCAAAAGGTGTAATGGTGAAAGAGCTCACAGTTGGCAGCAAAACTTTGCCGACTGATTTATTTGTTGTTGATGCCAAAGGAAATTACAGCATCTTGTGAGGGCAGGATTGGATTCATGCCAATTGTTGTATTCCGTCGACAATGCGCCAAATGCTAGTCCAATTGAATGGTGATAAGGTGGAAGTAATTCAAGCCGATACATTGTCTCACACAACAATGGCCAGTTCAGACGCAAATTGGTAACATGAGGAAGTAGAGTGCATATCGAGCAAAACTCTTGAAGACTGCGATTTTGTCTGTATCAACAAGATGGGGCTTGTCACGATTAATGTAAGGCCAACCACATTTGATCGGACAAAGGAAGTTTTCGGCAAACAACGGATAGCTATGAGGCCATCGAAGATTTCCAAGAAATTGAGAAATTGGGCCAAGGGTTTACGTTGACTGATTTGCTAGAAGAGGTCGACATAGGTGATGGTGATCGAAAAAGGTCAACTTTTATTAGTGTAAAATTAGCAATAGATTACAAAGAAAATTTGGTCAAACTTTTAAACGATTACAAAGATTGTTTTGCTCAAAAGTATCATGAAATGCCTGGTTTAAATCGACAATTAGTTGAACATTGGGTACCTATAAAATATTGTTATATGCCATTTAAACAGTCTTCGAGATAATTTAATCCGGCCATGTATAATAAGATAAAAGAAGAAATAGAGTAATTATTGGAAGCCAAGTTTATCAGGCCTTGCTGATATGCTGAGTGGGTGTCCAATATTGTTCCAGTAATGAAAAAGAACGGTAAACTTAGGTGTGTATCGATTTTAGATATTTAAATAAAGCTACACCCAAAGATGAATATTTTGATGCCTATAGCCGATATGCTTATCGATGCTGCATCTAAAAATAAGATTATTAGTTTTCTTTATGGCAACACTGGCTATAATCAAATATTCATGGCCGAAGCCGATATCTCTAAGATAGCCTTCAGGTGCCCTAGGATTGTTCGAGTGGGTGGTCATGATGTTCGGCTTGAAAAATACTGGTGCAACATTTTAACGTGCCATGAATTTAATTTTCCATGAGTTAATCATCCATATTGTTGAAATCTATACCGACGATGTTGTTGTAAAATCAAAGAAAGATTATCAGCATCTAGCCGATTTAGAGACAGTGTTCAAGAAGACAAAGGCACATGGCTTGAAAATGAATCCACACAAGTATACTTTTGGCGTATCGGCTGGCTAGTTCTTGGGATTTATGATTCATGAAAGAGGTATTGAGGTCAATCAAGAGAGGGTCAACGTTATAGCCGATACTAAACCTACTGCTTGTAAAAAGGATTTACAAAAGTTGATCGACGAGATTAATTATTTACGATGGTTTATTTTCAACTTTTTTGGTTGGATTAATGCATTCACCCCGCTGCTAAAATTGTGTGGGGAGCCAATCAATAGAAAACTTTTGAGAACATAAAATAATATTTATCCAAGCCCCCAGTGCTTGCTACACCGCAGAAGGGAGTACCATTTAGGCTGTACATATCGGCTGAGGAGGGGACAATTGGAGCTATTTTGGTGTATGAAATCAATGGAAGAGAGTGGATTATTTTCTACTTAAATCGAGGCTTAATTGATGCAGATACAAGGTACACTTTTGTAGAAAAGCTTTGTTTATCATTATATTTTGCTTGCACCAAGTTAAGAAATTATATATTAGCATCGGCTTGTAAAGTTATTTGTAAAACCGATGTTATAAAGTATATGTTATTAGCTCCAATTTTGAGGGGTCGATTTGGGAAATGAGCTTACATGCTCATTGGGTTCGACCTAAAATACGAATCAGCTAAAGCTATCAAAGGACAAGTGATAGCCGATTTTATAATAGGATATAGAGTCGACATTGAGACCAACCTAGTGTGCGTTGCACCTTGGTACTTGTTTTTTGATGGGTCGGTCTACAGAGAGGGTGATGGTGTTGGCATAGTGCTAGTATTGCTAAAGGGCTATAGTTTTGAGTTTGCATTTAGAATAAATCATAGGTGCTTGAATAATCAAGCCGAGTATGAAGCTTTATTGAGAGGCCTACAGTTGCTTGATAATGTTGGTGTCGACTCTGTTGAGGTCTATGGTGACTCTTTATTGGTAGTCCAACAAATTAGAGGAGAGTATAACTGTTATGATGAGATTTTAATCCGATACTTGGATGAATGCCTAAAGCTTAACAGCTCATTTAGTTCTTTTGTAATTCATCATGTCCCTCGTGAAATGAACACAGCCAATAATTTAGCTCAACAAGCATTGGGCTATAAGATGTTAGGCCATGAAAGGGATTATGAGTTGATAGACAAGACAGTCTTGCATGCAGAAATAATGTATGTAGGCACACCCGATTGGAGGACAAAGTTAATTGGTTACTTGTCTGATCCAGCACAAACCCGCAGATCAGAGAATAAAGAGGCAAGCCTTGAAATATATTTTGCTTGATGATCTATTATTGGACGTTGGAGGGTTTGTTATTAAGATGTCTTGGGACAGAGGAAGCCAAAGTGGCCATAGGAGAAGTGCTTGAAGGAATCTGTGGAACACACCAGCCGGCTCATAAAATGAAATGGTTACTTAGGCGTACTGATTATTATTGGCCAACAATGTTGGAGGATTGTTTTAAATACTACAAAGGATGTCAAGATTGTCAAAAAAAATTGGCAATTTATAACTAGCTCTGGCATCGATTTTACACCTAATTATAAAGCCCTGGCCATTCAGAGGTTGGGGAATAGATATAATTGGACAAATCTACCTTGCATCGTCTAAAGGCCACAAGTATATTTTGGCTACGACCGATTATTTTTCTAAATGGGCAAAGCAATTCCTTTGAAAAAAGTTATGTCAGTTTAGGCGATTGGATTTGTTATGGAACACATTGTTTATTGGTTTGGCATTCCTCAAACTATTATGACCGATCAAGGCATTGTGTTTATGTTCGATAAATTTTAAGGTTTTGCTCAGAGTTTAGGGATTAAGTTACTGAATTCATTACCTTACTATGCACAAGCCAATGGTCAAGCCGAGTCATCAAATAAAACTTTGATCAAACTAATCAAAAGGAAAATTGAGGAAAAACCTAGAAGTTCGCATATGACATTATTGGAGTCTTTGTGGGTGTATCGGATTGCTTGTCATGGTGCCACAAAGCTATGACCTTATCAATTGGTTTATGAACAAGAAGTTGTGTTTCCTGTGGAAATCAATATCGACTCAATAAGATTAGCTAGACAATGATTGTTAGCTCCAGATTATAAAGATTTAATGACCGATAATTTAGACAACTAGGCAGAATTACGACTACATACGTTGGATCGGCTAAAGAAAAATAAGGCAAGGGTTGCAAGGGCTTATAATAAAAAAGTGTTGCCAAAATCATTTCATGAAGCTGATCTACTCTAGAAAACTATATTGCCTTTGGCTCTAGGGATAACTGATTTGGCAAATAGCCTCCAACCTGGGAGGGACCGTATAAGGTTCATCGGCCTGTAGATGATAATTCTTATATTTTGGAGACATTGGAAGGGATGGTATTTCCTAAGGCGATTAATAGCAGATTCTTGAAAAAGTATCATCCTAATATTTGGGTTGGATCCTAATCAGCTAAGAGATGACTATCAACTTTGAAAGCTAAATTAACTCGTTGCAGTTAATTCTAGTTATGAGATGTAATAGTAAACATTACGGTCGATGATTAAAACCATACTTGGCATAAAAGGAAACAAGATCTTAAAACATTAATAAATATTAATCGGTTAAACAGCCGATTATAAATAATGTTACAGAACATCCCAAGCATTGTTTCAAAAGCATGGCCCATTACAAGCATTCATTGTTTAAGCAAAACCTGGCCGATTACAGTTAAAAGTTAAAGCTAGCCCCCAAAGCCAACAGAGCTATTGCTGCCTTTGCAATCTCCATCTCTATCTCATCAACAATTTTTTCATCTTCTTGTTGATTGGCTAGGATGGGGGAAACCTTGGCCGATTGATTCTTCACTAAGACTATCGACATAGCTAGGTCAATTTTTTGAGTTTTTAGGGTCGATGAAGAAGCAATCAGATCTTCTTGAACGTTAGCCAGGGAGCTATTGATCTTTGCTAGTTCTGCTTCGAGAGATTGTTTGACCAATTCTAGTTTCAACACCAGCTCCTTGGTGGCCTTGTGGACTTCATATCCTCGTCATATTTAGCCTTTTTAGTTTTGGTCTCAGCCACAAGCTTGTCTAGAAGTTGCTGCTCCTCCCTTTGAGCCGATCGTTTTTCTATCCTTGCCTTGGCCGATTCCACTGCCTCTGTCTTTTCGTCAAGATGGCATACGTTCAGTAGTGCGGTCATGGCTTTCACTAGTAAATCAGCTTGCACCGTAGCCATGGCACCCCTAAGGGGTTGTGTATTCTCCAACAGTCTGGCTGATGGAGTATGAATCAACTTGAAAAAGTGATTCAGTTTCTCCTTCGTGCCTAGGCCGATACCACCTTGACCGATGCATCCTTGGAGACGGTCAGGATTTTTTGAACTTCTTCTGGAAAATTCTCTGTGGCTAGGTACAATTCGTCCTCCAAGTCTGACCAATCGAATCCAAGCATGTTGATTAAGGGCTCCGTTGCACTTTTGGTCGGCTTTGTAGCAGTAGTAGGGGCAGTAGCAGCAGTTGGTGTGCCTGAAGGGATCTTGGCCTGAAGCGTCGGCTGTGACGACAGAGGTAGGTGATCGGTTTCTGTAGGTAGATTGGCCAAGATGTCAGAGATGCGTGCAAGAAGAGAAAGTGAAGAATGCAAGAGATTAAGAAAATCTGTTGATCTGTTCATCTAATAGAGATTGAAGATCAGCTTTGAAGGAAATTTACTTGGCCTATGCCTGATGTGCGTGGGGAGCATTCACCCGATTGCTCCTAGGGTTTTTGCCCCCTCGATGCTAAGACCTTTGTGTTCGGTTGGCCACGCTTCTTCTCTGTTAGAAGATTAGTTATAAGTGTTAGTCCGTGCAAGGTGATAAAAATACGAATATGATCGATGTTCCAGGACTTATTGGGTTGCTATTTTTCTACATCGGATAAGGAGGAGGATTGGACTCCCAGAGTGCCCGATGAGTAGCCAGTGAGGGCTGTTCTGACAGAAGGGCGGGGTTTTTTGGCAGGTTGGCCGATGCCTAATGACCCACCAGTGGGTCGCTTCCCTGCTGCCTTGGCTTGTAAAATAAAGGAATAGTCGATTAATGAATTCAGAAATATTTGAGGAATATTAACAAAGTATCTACGTTAGCCGATACATCGCTAGTAACATCGATAAAACTCGTGTTAGTATAGCCCGATGAGCTAGCACTACTCCTAGAACTCGAGCCGCTACTAGCGGAGTTAGTATTTTCTGTCGGCTCTTCAGATAAGTTTGGGAAGAATTTGGATACAACTGTTGATATGGTCCTTTCTGTCGGATACAAGGACATTGAGATTGCTAACCACTAGATAGTAAAGCTCCCTACTCTCCAGATGTGGAGAAAGAAATGAGGAAAGTCCTTGATTTGAAGGTCATCAGCTATATGCAAGGCAATTTCAGCTGATGAAGCACATCGCACTCGATTTCTTGGCTGTAGCTAATCAAAAAGCTGAAAGCTTGGGGGAACTTGTCCCCAATCTAGCTGTCTTGAATAAACTGATGGATGATAGAGCTTGTACGATGGTTGATAAGTCCGATTCTTAGCATGCAAGATGACAGACAAAACACTCAGAGAAAGGAAAATCTTTTACAAATCAAGGGTCTCACTGAGCATGTCTTCTCTATTGGCTGTCAAGTGGAGAAAAGATGGACATGGGTATTTGTCGGCTTCTTTGTAACTGAAGAAGTCATTCTGATGAAAATCATCATGATCCAACTGAAAAAAAAAAAGCAAAGTATTTCCTTGCCTCAATAGTTGTGATTTTGGCCTCATTATCGGAACAAAGGATGAACTTTTCAACGTATGATCGACTATTTTTGTATTTAATCTCCTAGTCTTCTAGGATTTCTTCACATGGGAAAGGAGTCACCTCGGTTGAGTAATTTTGAACGATCGGCTGAATACACAATAAAGCCAGGTTTGGATGAACCACAAGGGACCACCTACATTGTCGACCGTGTATGACCCCATTCCTGTGAAGAGCCGACTGCGGATTATGTGTATCATTTGATAAATGGCTTCTAAGAATATTTTTCCTAATGCTAGCCGACGGCCCTCTACCAATTGCTTGGCTAGGACTTGGTAGACTCGAGTGGGTCCAAGGGAGGCGCCGCATAACAAGAATCAGTCAAGCCACATGTTTGAAAAAGTTATGTGCTCTTTGTCAGACACTGAACCGATTCCTTTCTTATTGATAATATATTTACTCTAACCTTCCCTCTTGGCATGAATAAGTTTGTGTTGTGGTTAGGCGCTAAAGGCCGATACTTGGTCCCTAACAGAGTTGTGCTACGTCCAATAGAGTTGGGCCGATCAAACCTATTCTAAACATGAAAGCATTAAGGGTGTCCGACGAAAAGTAACATGCTGTTGCCACTAAGGGCTCGTTAGCTTCAGGGTCGGCTAAAGATAGGGGGATGCACTCTGCGATTCCCATTTGCTCCCACATAGGCATTTTTTGCGCCGCTAGCCGATTGTACCAACTACGCCAGCCTTTTAGCGCTGTCGGCCAAGCCCTAAAACTCTTATTCCACCCATCTATATTGTACTCAGGAGCATTCAATGGAAGACGGGAATTTCTTGTTCTATGACAACCGATGAATCAAGGCTTCCTACTGGGCCTAGATAGTATTGATCGTTGCTATCGGGTATGGGGATGAATACCTGCTGAGGACCCATTCCTTCTGAGCCGATTGGAGGTTTCTCAAGCCAATGGAAGGTGAATGGGATGGGAGCTTGAAGTCCAAAAGCAAAGATGAAACCGATGGCAGAGGAGTTGAGAGTCAAGAGATGTGGAAATGACGAAAGTGAATGGCGATACTTATAGGGGGTAAATGCAGTGGCATTGGTGGGTAAATTTTTTGAAAAATTAATACGGAAGATAGTGCGTTCACATGATTTACGACGCAATAAATGGAGTATTTACCGAAGATGGCGGTGAAAATAATTCATAACTAAGCCGATGAAAAGATTATTGAAAGATAACATGTTATCTCCCAAAAATAGGGGGCATATGTTAGCACCAAAATTTGGCAAGGCATAACCGATTTGTTAGGCTGAGGATGAAACTAGATAGTTTTGGCTGATCTCGGTTAAAAAAGAAAAAGTAAAGTTAAAAGTTGGAATTCTAGCAGATATTGATTTAAAGATGGAATTCTATCTGCAAGAAAGAGGCTGATATGGTTCATGGTTTGTGACGGGTCGGAGAAGAATACGATCGGCCTATATACTATAAAAGATGACGAGGCGAGCTGAAGAAAACATCCAATACAATCAAACAACATTGCATCTACTTTTTATTTATTGGTCGTCGACTAGCTAGGAGTAGCTTTTTGTGATTTAGAATCTCTCTTTGTAATTCATTTTTGATCAATAAAGTTGCGCATCCCAGGTTTGTTTCCATATCGATCTTGCTGCGCATCACCTTTTTCGGAGGAAAACAGATCACTTGTCATCTAATTGGCTGCAAAGCTGTTTAGATCTATCTAGCCGATTGTAACGTTATAACAGCTGTGAACACTTATTGTTTTGATATATCTGCTAATTGCAGGATCAAATCGACTGGCACGCCACGAACCAAATAAAACCCGGTGTTTACCTGTGTTTGAGCCGAGCAATCCTTCGTCATATTTTTCGGTGCCAACAGATATGATTCAAAGTTAGAGATAGAGTTTGGTTATAATTCTATTGTGATTGATGCTATAAATAAAGAGTGTAGGTATCTGATACGACATACGATTATTCCCCAAATTCCTACAGGGACACGCATCATTTTTTGTCAAGTGAATATCACCTTCAAACACTTAAGGTAATTTAGTTTGCTAGTTCACCTAAGCTTGCAATTAGCACTTTAGCAGCATGGAAACAAGAGGGAATCTTGTGCTGTCTCGGCTAGGACCGGCCGACCTTTGGAATCCCGTACCCTGTGTCCCAATCCGAAGTTGTTATGACGTCTTGCCTCATCTCATTGCATCATGCATCGATTTTCATACTTCGATCGGCATTCGGTAGCCGATAAGTGTAATAGTATAACTAGGGTTACCTCACACATGAGACCACTATGTTGTCTTGGCACGTCGCCGTGTCCTACAACTAGAGTCAGACAAACACAACTGCTTAATGTGTGCATCTCGTTAGGGACAAACATTTCGTTAAAAAAAAGATAAGAGCAGTGTTCTTTAGAAAAATCACTAATAGTTAAAATATATGTCATCTGGTCTGTAAGGAGTAGGTTAGTGATATGGAAAAGGCCTGTCCTACCACAAATATATTATGAGTGGTGCTTTAATGATTTTCCTCCCAATACAAATTGCATAAATCTTGAAGCAAGCGAAAGGGTAGGTAATTACGGAATTGTTAAGAGCCAGACGTCTGATTTTTTCGGATGCTGCAACATCTTTTTCCTACGCGTGAAACATTTTCCTTCGATAACAGTAGACATGTCGATTTGGATCACTGCAACATTTTTTTCTTACGCATGAAATATTTTTTCGCTACGCGTGAAATATTTTCCTTTGATAACAATAGAAATGTGCGCGCGAAAAAAATATTGCAGACGTTGAAAATAAATGTTGCAAACGTTGGAAAAAAATGTTGCACCGAGCGTCCGACGAAACATTCAGCGATCGGACGTCCATCTCCTAGTGTTCGCCATGTAATTACCATATGCTCTTCATTCGTGTTTTAATATTTATGCAACTGTAAAAAAAAAAGTATGAAAACACCTCTAGTGTATTATTACTCCTATCTCTGAGAGTGAATAAGGAGCTTATATTGTTTGGTCATGCTTACTCAGATTATTTGGTGAGATAATTACCGAAAAATTGCAAGAGTAATTCATAGTAATTCCTTTTTTTTTTTGAGACAGATAGTAATACATTTCTTGACATATAGTATGAGCCTCGAGCCTATCCATCGATCCAAGTTTCATTTATGAGACTATGTGTCGCTACAAAACTCAACTTATTGTCTCGTCCGAAGAAACAAAATGGTTTGTAGTTTGTGCGTACGTAGCGTGCTCGTTCACGGAGCTAGTTTTGGATATGCACATGCATGGATATTTACACATGAATTCCAAATTCTTATCACTTCGCCAATCAGCTATCTCTTCGGCATATATGGGTGGATGTGAATGTGATTACAGAGTTGATCTTCTTATTTTCTTTGTAGTAACAGAACTTTGCAAGTAAGCTTCTGTTGTTGGTTCGAGTGTCGGTCGATCGTATGTTCTTGTCCTCCATTCTTTTCAATTAATTAGTTCACCAAAGAACGCCCAAATTATGTCTTGTGAATGACAATGTCATGCCAAAAGTGAGATGAGAGCTTTTAAGTTGAAGCTCACATGCAACGTGGGGAAGAAAGCCATGCACATCCTAAGACTCCTTAATGTGCCTGCTAAATATGTAAATAATGTTCTTATTCCATTCCAAGATATGTGCATTTTTTTTTTCAAAGCTTAGGAATATCAACTTTTAGAGTAAAGAAACATCGAATAGTATAGTTCCCTTGTTAATTCTCAAAAGAAAAAAAAAGTTCTAGTTAGCTCAAAAGCTTGTAAATGGTATGTCCATGTTTATTTCCCTCGATCTGTTTGGAGAGCATAGCAATGTCATTGTTATGTCATGCACATACTTTGCCTTTTCTCTCAAGGGGTCTCATGCAAATACTCCTACTAGGTAGCTAGTATTGAGGATTTGTGTGACCCAACTAATTGATTGTTCATGAGGTTGGCAACCCTATGCATCACCCAAAGAGATGGACTAATTTACCCTTTAGAAAGAATAATGCGTCAGAATTTTTTCAAAATATTATGATGCGAGAATTGTATTTGCAAGCACATGTTCATGAGTGAAAGATATGAAAACGAGAGGGACAGGGAGCCACGATCGCCGTGTTTTACACGGTGCCTATAACAGCACCTCGTTACTCAATTAGCGTCAATCCGTTACATGGTGCTTTTCATGACAGAGACGTAAAATGTCAGTTCGAAAGGCGAAATCTTGCTATCTCTCGTGTAGAGAAAAACTACCAGGAACCCCATCATTAAGCTTATCTCCGATGACAGCACTTAGAGAAATTTTACGGTACATTATAATGGTAGTATACAATAAGTAGTAGAAATCATATTTAACCGTTAATTTGTTAAGGATATTTCTACTACTCTACTATCAGAGGAAGTATAAACAAATGCTAACTAATATGATCTATTAGATCGAAAATAATAAATTGTTCATATTGAATTTAGGGTAGTATGTACTAAATTACTAATCCATTGGAAAGAATAGATTTTTCTCATTTACTGTTGCAAATCAGACAGATACCATAAAGGATTCAGTTCTGAAAAAAATAAATAAATGATTCATTGTTGTCTTGGAGGAGTGGATTGCTCATGTTAATCCTGTTTGCTAGTTGTACATTCCTGTCGTAACATACGGACACACCATGTTGATGCACTGACGCTGGCCGTGCATGTGTTTTAGCTGCTTCTGCAGGCAAGCCCAGACGCTGCAACAGTTTTCAGTGTGGATGCAGCCAAGAGGTTCAGTGCGGAAGTTGGATTCAAGTGGAGGATCGATCTAGATAGCAAACAACACCGGTTGCTCGGCTTGATGCCACTCAGCAGCTTGCAAACAACACCTGCCAGGAGCACATAGGATGCGGGGCTCATCGTTCTTTCCTAATACTACACGTTTGACGTTTTCAGTTCAGTGTAAGCTGCGGCTGGCTAGCCAACAGTTGCCGTAGCCTTCAGAATGGCAGTATCTTACACATCCGCACAATGACATGCACAATGACATGGGCACTAAGTGATTTGTATATATTGTGTATGGCTTATATACGACAAGATAAAAGGAAGGAGTTTGTGTCCGGAAAGCAGGAGCATATTGTGGGTTGGGGCGTGCAGAGGGCGAAGCCCTCCACAATATGGAAGAGTCCGAGTCGAACTATGTAACAACTAGGTATAAATTTATACCGTCAACTCTTGTAACTCTAATTATGAAAAGAAACTCCTCTACGGATTAATCGCACAACAGTTAAGTCCCTCCCACTTGCCCTAGTCGACCTCAGTGTTTGTTAGCTCACCGGGGACTGCTTGATTATTCCATATCCTCTAGCTAATCAGGACAACTATACTGACATAACAGTAGCTAAACAAAAGAAATTCTTTTTCTAGTTCTAGCTCTCTTCTATTACTGGCGTTATTAATGCAATCTAATTGCGAACTTGACAAAGATCATCAATCAGAAGGCAACCGTAACCATTTCTAGTTGGATTCGGCAGTTGATGCACATATGCACAAGTTACAAACCTCTGTAGTCTACACGAGCTTTTGGCTATATTCAGGATATGAACCGTGCGATCGTAGATCCCCGTATCTCAGGACACCCACCGTTCGCCTACTTTTATCTCGTCCTCTTGGAAGCGTCCGAGACTTTGCACACCTAATCCCAACCACCGGCGCCGCGCCGAACGCCCGACCGAGCATATACATCGAACTCAGCGTGTCAGCTCGGCTCAAACTAGCGAAGCAGAGCGAACTACCGTGCGAGGCGAAAGCAGAGCAGAGGAGGCGCGGCGTTTGAGGATACAGGGGAATGGGAGATATGCTCTGTGGACGAGGAGGACAGGAGCAGCAAGAAGCGTAGCAGGGGCAGGGAGGAGCCATGTGGACGCCGGTGCGGGGATCGGGAAGCGGGCGGCGGAGCGGGCACCGGCGCATCGCGGACTACCTCGCCGACGACCAGACAGAAGCGTCCGACAATGAGTCGTTCGCCACGGCGTACAGCGAGGAGTTCTTTGCGTCGACGTCCGCCGCGGCGGGCGCTGGCGTCGGTGGAATGCTGCCGGCGTTTCTTGCCGACCAGACCGACCTCGTGGAGGTCATGCTGGAGCTCGACGAGCAGTCAATGGTGGTGCGCAGCGTGACGCCCACTGCCGCGGCGCTGTATGGCCCCACAGCGTTGGCCGGTGCCGGTGCCGGGGCTTACACGCCGGGAAGCGGGCGGAGCCTGAGCCGATGCTCGTCAACGTCTTCGCGGATACGCAAGAAGTTCGCGTGGCTGCGGTCGCCGTCGCCTTCGCCGCGGCCCCCGCCGGCGGTGCCCGATCAACAGCAGCGGGAGGCGGCGATGGCCGCCCGCGAGCGGCGTCGCATCCAGGCGCGGTTGAACCGCTCTCGCTCCGGCGCGAGGCGCGCGCTCAAGGGCCTCCGGTTCATCAGCCGCACGACCGGCTCCGCCGAGGCCGGCTCCGAGCTCTGGAGCCGCGTCGAGGAGCGCTTCAACGCCCTCTCCCGCGACGGCCTCCTCGCCCGCGACGACTTCGGCGACTGCATCGGTAAGCGCGTTCTACATACATCACACACTCCGCTAGTAATTCACCTGTCAAAAGCTCGATTCGTCTCACGACACGATCGCGGCGGCATTGGCGCCGGTGATGGCTGGTTCCAGGGATGGTGGACTCCAAGGAGTTCGCGGTGGGCATCTTCGACGCGTTGGCTCGGCGGCGGCGGCAGAACGTGGAGAGGATCACCAAGGAGGAGCTCTACGACTTCTGGCTCCAAATCTCCGACCAGAGCTTCGACGCGCGCCTGCAAATCTTCTTCGACATGTAGCTACTTAACAATCCTTGGTTTCTTTCTTGTTCTGGGCATCGTTCTCTTCAATCCGTGCAGATTTTACACGTGTTTTTTTCCCTTTTTGCTGCTTTCTTACGTTCTTGGCCCAAAACAAATTTCAGGGTGGACACCAACGTGGACGGGAGGATCACGAGGGAGGAAGTGCAGGAGGTAAGTAGAGTTCTCTGAGATTAACTAAACAAGCCTCGTCATTAGTGGTATAAACAACCGGAAAGTGCTAACATGTTTGGAAGCTTCGATCCTGTACGCACGCCTAACAATTTTGTTACTGCCGTAATCATCACCATCCATACACTGTTACTAGTTTCACCGTGCTGAATGCAATACAGGAATTACATTTATAGGTGAGGGTTAGAGTAGTTAATTCTGGATTGATTGTTACAGCTGATCGTCCTGAGCGCGTCGGCGAACAAGCTGTCGAAGCTGAAGGAGCAGGCGGAGGAGTACGCGTCACTCATCATGGAGGAGCTCGACCCGGAGGATCTCGGCTACATCGAGGTACGCATACGTACAGATACTTTTTGCCGTACGTATTGCACCCGTACAAACGTTTGACTCGTGTCGTACGCACGGCATGTACCTACCTGTGCACGTACAGCTGTGGCAGCTGGAGGCGCTGCTGCTCCAGCGCGACTCCTACATGAACTACAGCCGGCCGCTCAGCAGCGGCAGCGCGGCGCAGTGGAGCCAGAACCTCGGCGGCGGCATTGGCAACGGCAATGGCGGACAGCAGCAGCCGCCGGCTGGCCGGAGCCTCCGGCGGTGGAGCCTGCGGCGGCAGGCGGCGAGGGCGCGGGTGGCAGCGGAGGGGAACTGGCGGCGAGCGTGGGTGCTGGCGCTGTGGTTCGCGGCCATGGCGGCGCTGTTCGCGTGGAAGTTCGTGCAGTACCGGCGGTCGGTGGCGTTCCGGGTGATGGGGTACTGCCTCCCGACGGCCAAGGGCGCCGCCGAGACGCTCAAGCTCAACATGGCGCTCGTCCTCCTTCCCGTCTGCCGCAACACGCTGACGTGGCTCCGCTCCTCCTGGGCCCGCTTCTTCGTCCCCTTCGACGACAGCATCACCTTCCACAAGGTAAATTTCCATACCCATGCAGACTCCCGCGCCTGCGCTTACCGTGCGCAGTACTAGCACTGTCCCCTGGGCCCCACCTGGGAAATATCGGGTCTGACGTGGGACGTCGCCGGGAGGGTTAAGCTTTCGTTTACTGCCCAATAAGATGGGCGGTCGGGTCGCTACCGTTGGTCGTTAGGCGGTCGCCGTCGGTGGCGAGGCGCCGGCTTCCGTCGTGTTGCGGGGGAGAACGCGTCGCCAAATGATTGGGGCCTCTGCCGCGTGGGTCCGGGCGGTCTTGGATGTTGTGCGGCTTGCCCCATGTGGACGGTGAGACTTTGGGGGCATGTAGGCAGTAGGCTGCAGTATCGGAGGTGTAGCGTACTTTGGCCTCCTCGCGGACCCCGCGGAAGCGGTCCAATCAGAATGGCGGTTTGTTTTGTGGCCGGGGAGTGCGCTGGTACAGAAGATCCCTGTGAGGCTGTGAGCCCCCGCCGCGTTCGCGCGGTCGACTCCTGGTCAAAATCCCGGTCCCATAGATGTCGCCGGACCGACAGGTTTCCGGCTGTCAGGTGGGCCCCGACAGCCTACCTGGAGGGACAAGTTTCTCACGGTGCTACCTGGGTCCCACCTGCAGCCTCAGCGTGGCTCGGTCTGCAAGGTTTGGGTAAACACTGAGTTACAGCTGACTCATCACGTAAGTGCGAATAAACAGATGTTTAATTCAAGATTAACACGTATGTGAAGTTTTAGGGCTGTGATTCAGCTTTGATTAAAAGCTCCCAGCAGCGTGGTGGCAGTTGAGAAGTTAAGATACAGCAGAAGTACCCCAAAATCTGCGGTCGCTGGGAAGCAGCTTTTCAGCTGTGGTTTCACTTGACTACCTCCCATCTCGCTCGCTCCGCTTTCTCGACCCGCCAACCCACCTCACCGTCTCTACGTTACCTCCCCACTTGGACGTCGCTGTACTTCGTTATGTTGCTACCTCCTCGCTCGGTTGGCCCCCAAAAGTTACAACTGCAGCAACCAGTTTGCCAAATAGCATAACAAGAAAAGCTACAGATACTAGCTACAATGCTTGCTGAAATTTCAAAGAAACTAAAAAAAACATCAAAGACAAATTGCAGCTCTCCCAAATAGGTCCTTAATTTCAATAATTTTGTATAAATTTTCTTGGGATGATGAGTACCAGGGCAAAGCTACTTTCTGGGTAGAATGAGTTATTATCCGAGCTCACTGGCTACAAGTAGTGGAACTCTAATACGATTCAACAGTTGATAGCCATCGTGGAAGATACGTCTTCTTAGGTAAACTATTGATCATAGTTAGACTTATCTAGATTCTTAAAATTTCTTGACTTCGCTACTCAAGTACTAAAATGATATATGTACTGTATCAATTTGGATGGGGTTACCTAAAAGAGACAAGTATGGTGAAGCAGATTTCCGGGGTCCCAACAATTGACTTTTGCATTTGCCACTTGCAAATGTGTCGATTGCGTGGATAATGCAAAATATGGGCAACTAGAAGCATATTGTTTAGGGAGCCTTGTCGTGGTTTGGTGGTCGGTCATCACGGCAGAGACGGTGACACTTCCCCCATGGCCATATTTCCTAAGTATAGCGCTAATCAAGCAATCATGGATTAAAAAAAAGCCCAATAGTGAATATAACACATCGAATCTAACCAGTTTTGACACGCACTAATTACGTTTTTTTTTCCTGTTTGCAGATTATAGCGATGGCGATTGCACTGGGCATCTGCCTGCACGCCGGGAACCACTTGGCGTGCGACTTCCCCCGCCTGATCGCGTCCGGCCCGCGAGAGTACCGGCTCGTGTCCAACTTCTTCGGGCCTGAGAAGCCGACCTACAGACACCTGCTCTCCGGCGTGGAGGGCGTCACCGGGATCGTGATGGTGACCCTGATGGCCGTCTCCTTCACCCTCGCGACGCGCCCGCTCCGGAAGAGCGAGAAGGGCGCGAACGCGGCGGCGTCGTCCAGGCTCCCGTTCCCGCTGAGCCACCTCGCCGGGTTCAACGCCTTCTGGTACTCGCACCACCTGCTCATCGTCGTGTACCTCCTCCTACTGGTGCACGGCTGGTTCATGTTCTTCGTCGACAAGTGGTACCAGAGGACGGTAAGCTCGCCTCCCTTCTTCGCTGCGTCCTTTGCCATTTCAGTTAGTTAATTAACGGTGTGGTTAGTTCATCTTTTGGCTATTTTACTGTTATGACCTCGTGAGTTTTGGTAATTGCCGCGTGTACCTCTCGTGAGGTTGACACTTTTCTGCATCGGTCCTTTCAAAAGCTTGCAATTGCACGTGAGAAGTGCTCTAGCTCGTCGCTGCTTTTGTTTTTGCGTCATTAGTGTCGTCTTCTCGGCTGTTAAGCCGATGAGCACCGGGCACCACGGAAAAGGAAAGAAAATGTAGTAGAAACTAAGGAGTAATTGACCGTTCGACCAGGCCAATCCAACGCATATTAAGACACCACAACGGATTAGTTAGTGATAATGCCAACGAAAATAGAGATCAGATCACTTCACAGTAGTACTTTAGGAGTGTGTGTAGCTGGTCAGGCACGTACATTAATTAATTGTTGGGTAGGTCCATGGACAGTGAACATGAAGAAAGCTAGAACACCATCGCACTGTTTCTCACTGTTTTCCTCGAGGGAAGAATGACATGTACATAAATGTGACCGGAGCCCACGTACAGAAGAACAGTATGACTATATATGCCCATGTGAGTCCACTGTACAAGATCTTGTTTGGGAGCATAACCTCCTTAGAAATTAGAAGCTATCTTCTTCGGAAGAATTGCTGGCAAGGAGTTCCAGAAATCTTAGTACAAAAGAAGCTTCCAGTAGCTTAAGTTGAAGAGCTATTTACCATACCCTAAATTCAATATTGTTCGTTCATTTTTTTATCTAGCGGGTCAAATTAGCTAGTACTCCCACCGGTCACAAATAGTTGTTTTGGACATCGATATGGTCCCCAAATTCAACTTTGACCACTAATTTTTATTTTAATATATTAAAAAAGTATAATAAAATTATAATACTATGAATTAAAATACGTTTCGAGACTAATCTAGACATATAATTTTCATGCATCTTATCTAAATATTTAAAAAGATATCGATAGCTAAAGTTTTAAAAGTTTGACATCAAGCATCTCAAACTGACAATTTTTTGTAAACAGGAGGGAGTATTTATTTATACCTCCTTTAGTAGTAGAGTAATAGGAATATCCTCAACAAATCAATAGCTAGATCTAATTTCTATTACCCACCGTATACTACCGTTGTTATAATGTACTGTTCCCAAGTAAGACCTAAGTGGAGCGGAGCAGCTCAACTGTTCAATATGACCATGTGTAAATATGTCCATACATACGAAAGGTCGCACACAGTATGTGCTCTCACTGACAAGTGAGCTTCCCCTGGATCGCGTTGCGCCTGTCGGTGGGGCCTGGTATGGTCTAGGGTTGTTCGTACAAATAGCATTGCTCGCGCCCGTAACATGTGGAGCAGACAGCAGAGTACGACCAGATCTAGACCTGCTCGCTGCACACCGGATGTTGGCATTGGCACACTCAATGCTGGGTTGGTGGTGTGTTCTCGTCAGGAACTCGAAGCATATCTGCCTAGCATTAACGCACTGGTCAATTAATTAAGCACGTTTGCATCAGGCATGGATGGTTAGTAAACGCAGAGGCTTCAATGGTGTAGGGCATAACGAGAAAACCAGTATGCCTTGTCCTGTGCCCGTGCGCTGATGATGAAATGAAATGGATAAGAAATTCAGGATCGACCGTATGTGTGCTCCACCAAGCAGCTAATCAGAGCGTTGTGATGTGTATGTCTACTTATCTAGTGTCATTTCAGATGCCTACACATCTCCGGAAATTAATGGATCGACCCGTTCATTGGCACACCACTGGGGCCCTTGATGCCATTCCTAATCCGTTGTGATCTTAAATTAAAGTGTCATGCGGATTTATCAGGGAAATCGACATCATTATCAAAAAGTAATGGGGTAATGTGAGAGAAATCGGAGTAATTGAAGATCATAAGTTTACTGGATCCATGAGCGTTCTAGAGCAGAAAAGAAGTTTTGAGCCCATTATTGAAGTCTACACAGAGAATTAGGATGCAGTTATAGTGAAGGAATTTTTTTAATGGCCTTAATTTTGTTAAGGATCTGGTAGTGGCTGCAGAAATACATGCTTCTAAATTACAGGTCAAATTAATTATTCGAGTACCTTCTACAGATCGTACTCCTAATTGGTCCACATGAACAATGCCCCAAGCATTTAGCTTCATCTACCATGATTATGATGGTCCATCACATCCACAAACCTTCATGCAAAGCCATGAACTTCGCCTTAAGACTTCTCTAGTCTTTGTTTGTGCTCCATTTTGGAGTGCCAAATTTGTCAAAGCCCAGATGCTTTTTGGTCTTGACTCCAATCACATGGCCAAACAGTACATTTTGATTTGCGTATCAATCACAAGTAGTACGCTATATGAACGCGATCCACTGCATTATTCAACGACATGTAGACTTGATAGTTGATACCCTTGGACTAGGTAGTTTCATTCACATTTGCCACGGATTCAACACTTGCACACGCGGTTTAGACTCCTGCTACAGCCGGGTATCTCGACGCTGAATAATTCGGTTTGATTTTTCTGCTCGTTTGCTTTCTGAATGTTCATGCTGTATGAGCTTTGTCCATTGCCACATGTTGGCTGCACAATGTCCAATCATTGTTGTGGCCAAGCTAAGGGCCTTAGCTGTCAAGTGGTCGCGGATATGATATCTAGGTATCAGTTCTATCAAAAGGGCTATTCAGCTACTGAAATGAAAATACAGCAGAGTACAATTTTTGCACTCGCCTCTACAACTGCCATTCTTTTGCCCCATCATATAACAATCAACGCTCCAATGCGAACACAGCAAATTGGCCTATCTCACTTGAAATAATGTATACGAAAACAGCAACGCCAATATGCCATTATCTAAACGAAAAAGCACCGTCAATGTTAAGAGTTCAGTATGACTTACTTGTACATTTCGATCATTTGCAGCCTCACTTGTTTCAGTATGCAATTCAAACAATGTTCACTTGATCAAGTTACCTGGTGCTAACAGTATGATCTCTTTGGTGATCTTCAGACATGGATGTACATTGCTGTACCGTTGGTGCTTTACGTCGGCGAACGGACGTTACGGGCCTTCCGGTCGAAGGCTTACGCGGTTAAAATCCTGAAGGTAACTGAACTTCAAAAAGCTCGTTTATTATCTGAATTCTGAATGCCAAGCATCAATCAGCACTCTTGCTAACAAAAACTGGTCATCATAACATCATCGGTTGGTCAAAAAGACAAAACAGAAAGAGTATAATTTGCAATCAAGGACATGTGCTGATTAGGTTTGGTGATCCGTTTGTATCTTGCAAATTGTTGAAGGCATCATTGTAGTCTGGAAAAATGGAAGGATTCAGAACGATATGAAGGATATTGGCATGTGGATGGTAAGAAAAGGTTATAGGGCTAGGTCATCTTGGCACAGGATATTGAGCATATATGCCTAACTGAGCATTTGTCTCTTTCTGGAATTGCCCTTCATTGTTTAATCATTTCTCCAAACAAAAAAATTTCACCATTTCAGGACAAAACTAAATGAGACAATATACACAAAGAATGGCATCCATTATCATTTTGTTTACTATTATGAAGTATGAGAGTAGACGAAAGCATGCTCATGTTCTTACTGAATTTGATACACTCAGGTGTGCCTTCTACCGGGAAATGTTTTGACCATTACAATGTCAAAACCGTACGGGTTCAGATACAGAAGTGGACAGTATATTTTCCTTCAGTGTCCAACGATTTCTCCGTTTGAATGGTTTGTCTGCCCTATCATCTTAGTATTCAGTCGGCCTTGCTCTTAGTTTCCACTTTCTTGTACAGTAATCATTGGCATTTCTGCTGTGTTTTACCCCTTTGCTTCAGGCACCCTTTCTCCATCACTTCAGCTCCTGGAGATGACTACATCAGTGTTCATATCCAGACCAGGGGGGACTGGACACGAGAGCTCAAGCGCATTTTCGTCGAGAATTACTTCTCGCCATGCGTGCCCAGAAGAGCTTCATTTGGAGAGCTAGGCATGACAGAACAGAAGAGGTCACTGAAAATCTCCTTGTCACGCCGCCTCCTTTGTTGTTCGTTCTTTGCCTGCCTGATGGATATGAAACCGAACGTCTTCTCTGCTGCAGTCCGCCAAGGTTGCTTGTCGACGGCCCTTACGGAGCTCCAGCGCAGGATTTCAGGAACTACGATGTTCTGCTTCTCGTCGGACTTGGAATCGGCGCGACGCCTTTCATAAGCATTTTAAGAGATCTACTGAACAACATTAAGCTGGCTGATGAGCTGATGGTACGGTTTCTTTCATCTATAGCTGATCCCATTTTCAGCTTTCTGAAGAGACCTTGCCAAACTGTGGCTCTGGTTTGAATATTTTAGGACCTGGCAATGGAGACCAGCAGGTCTGAGGATATCACTAACAGCTTCAGCACGTCGACGGCGAGCAGCAACAAGAGGAGAGCGTACCGGACGAGCCACGCGCACTTCTACTGGGTTACAAGGGAGCCAGGATCATTCGAATGGTTCAAGGGGGTGATGAATGAGGTTGCTGAAATGGACAAGAAGGTGATGTCTCTGCTCCCCGTGTCCTGCTGCTGCTCTTCTTGCAATGTTGATGTGCTGATGATGCATGATGTTGTTCTCATGGTTGCAACCAGGGTGTCATCGAGCTGCACAACTATCTGACAAGTGTGTACGAGGAGCGTGATGCAAGAACGACTCTGCTTTCAATGGTGCAAGCCCTGAACCATGCCAAGCATGGTGTAGACATAGTATCAGGCACCAGAGTAAACACTTCTCTTAATATTATAGATTCATAGTGAGCAAACAAATTTAATTTTGCATAGTGAAGCCTTAATGTCACAATTGAAAAAGAATCAGAGCTAAATGTTCAAGGCATGAACATTGAAAATCAGTTGGAGAAGTTTATTGCAAATTGAACATGTGTTCCGTACTCTTGGCAGGTCAGGACACATTTTGCAAGGCCTAACTGGAAGGAAGTCTTCACTAGAATCGCTTCCAAGCACCCCAACTCTACAGTTGGTAATATTTTGCTCCAATTCGTAGATTTTTTTTCTCAAGTGACAACAAATAGTAGGCATTTAAAAAGCCAATGTTGAGCACCGGTCAATTTATATCATTTTGATCACAAGAGTTTTTTTAATGCATGCAGGGGTCTTTTACTGTGGGAAACCCACGCTAGCCAAAGAATTGAAGAAACTATCACTTGACATGAGCCACAAAACTACCACTCGCTTCCATTTCCACAAGGAGTACTTCTGATGGAATACAGAACACTCCTGATAGCCATATGGTAGATATCGATATAAGAATGAAATTTTTTTTGCGTAGAAGCAAACTGACCCTCTTCACCATTTGTAAATGTACATAGTATAAGGCAGAGGGTAGTTACAAACATTTTTATTAACAAAATGGGAGAGCAAAATCTTTTGTGTTCTCAGCCATTGGTTACCATAGATATACATGTGTAGCTTATGGCTACTCATCAAAATATTAAATGTGAAGCGTACAAGAGACATGAATGTACAACAATCAATTCAATGTTCATGTTTACCTGCCTAGTCACTAATAATGGTGTGCAGTAATCCTATATGAATCTTCACACGCGCCTCGACTAATCCTTACAAAAAGGTGATTCATATAACGTGATGGCATGATCCCCTGTGCAAGCATACTGCTCTGTATTTGTCAAAACAACTAGCATGCTGGTAAGAGCATAACATTAGTAACAGAGCTGCTAAGAGCAAGATTTGTTTTGTAGTTCGAAGGCACTTCATACAAACGATGTTTACCATATCAAACTAGAACAAGAAGAATTGCTTTTGATGAATTAATAATCAAATAAAGTTTGCCGCAATTAATAATGTACAGCACATCCACATATATTTAAAGCTAGAAAAGAACCCCCCCCCCCAAACCCCAAAAAAGGAAAGTGTTTGGTAGCCCTAATCCAAGGTCAATTGGAGAAACTTCAGTCTGCAGATAGTACTTACACCTTGTGATATCCAGACGCCAGTCTGTCAAGATTAGGGAGCATAATCCATCTCAGAGAACAGCAATATAGGTATCTTCCCCATAGAAAGGAGACTACAATTTAGTTGAAGTATGCCACACTAAGAGCATCCCGTGTGGAAATTCTCTGCAGAATAAAGGTACTAAAGTATTAGATTGTTTCAAGACCTCTTAAAATATTCTGATGTACAGACTACAGTGTATGTCAATTGATTCTCATAATCATAGGTTTAAAAAATTGATATGAAGTTTATATTAATTGGTCCCCTTCATATGGAACCTCACACACATTGTATCAGATTTTGGAAATTCAATTTTAATTTTACATGGCAGTTAATGGCAGAACTTTTAGTGAATTATTCTTTTGTGAATGTGTTGTAGATGTAATGGCTCAATATCTTTCAAATAATTAAAGAGTGTCTATAGAAAAATATAGGTATCTGGTTGACATTCGATGCTTATAATGGTTTGTTTTAGTTTTAACATTGTAAACTTCGAATATAATCTTCTTTTTGGAAAGCTGACCAACTAAGGAAAAATTGATGATTTGCCCTCTTTTACTTGTGCCATTGATGATTTGCCCCATGATATCTCATTGACATACAGGCCTTCGGGCCACATGTCAGTGAGACATACGGGGCAAATCATCAATTGCACTAACTAAAACGGGGTAAATCATCAATTGCACCAACTAAAACGGGGCAAATCATCAAATGTCCTGGCCAACTAATAACTCCATGGTATACCAACTAGTCTCTCAAAACAGAACAACGGAAAATTTCCATTGCACCAAATTGAACCTAATTTCCTTTCACCAGATCGAATTTTCCAAACAAATTTGTTTGGTAAATGTAAGTACCAGTTACCAAGTCTTGTAACAAGGGTTCTTGGTCTTTATAAAATGTGAGATCCAACAAGTAGTTCTTGGTCTTTATAAAAGGCAAGAGTTTAGTTTGATATCTAACATGCTAATAAGTGACCATAAATTGAGTTGACTCTCAAGCCTCCACATCAAAATCCTAAAGAATTGCAGTGCAATGATACATAAGAATGGACAACATACCTGAGTAGGATTAAGGATCAGCATGCGATCGATTAATTCCACAGCATGACAGTCAAAGCTGGAAAGTTTTTTTTGCCACATTATATTCAATCTTGATAGGAAAATAGCAACTACTGTCGAAACAAGGTGATAAGCGTTAGCAGGTGGATTACTTCTGAAATATATCTCTCAGGCGTCGATTGATTGGCGTTGCAGGATGGATAGTCTTGTACAATGGTAGCTTTGATACTCCTGGCCAGTTTTCTTCATTTGGAAATCCACAGAGTTCGAATATTTTTGATAGCTGCTCTTGCTAAAACAACATTCAAGCTTCTGTCAAGGTTTTATGTGGTAACATAACATAATAAAATTTGAGCATGGTAAATAATTGACAAAATTAACTCTAGGACACTGTAGTGGCATTTGCCATAGGACACCATAAATTTGATAATTCATTGATGGACACTACAAAGTCGTAGCCATTTGCCATAACACACTGCACCTATTGAAATATGATTAATTTGCAAATGTAGGACACATAAGGGGCGTGAAAAGTTCCATTGAAAAGAATTTTTTAGAACTTTCGCCATCCAAACTTGATAATTTGACCATCCAAACTTAGTTTTAAAAATTTGCTCAGCGATAGGACCTCTAACGCCCCTTGTCTATCCTATATTTCAAAATAGTATTATTTTAATGAACATGGTGTGTTCTACAAAATTACCATATTTTTGTAGTGTCCATCAGCGAATTATCGAATTTCTGGTGTCCTTCAGCAAACGCCATACCTTTGCAATGTGCTAGAGCCAATTTTGCCTAAATATTTTCAGGAAGTAATAAACCAATATCCAAGGACATATTATCAACAAATATGTTGGTGTGTTTAGTGCTTAGGAGGGGAGGAAGTTATAGGAACCAATGAGTATATGCAAAATAAAAAATAAAAAATAATGAAAAGTGATATTAGTGACATGTCATTCCGCTAGAAGGAAATGTAAAGCAAATGGGAATCACAGGGGGAAATGGAAACAAAAATACAATAGCTAGTTAATTGACATAAATTTAAGATACAACTTACAAGTAAAAGATAGTAAATAAAGCCAGATTATCAATATCACATGTGTTCAATAACGTTGGTCCAAAGAAAACTACCTAATTTATATGGTCCAAAGAAATGGATCTATCTTTCAGGGATCTGTCTGAATATTTGCACATTCAACTATAATAAATATTCTACAGCTTTTGAAATGGAGAACAGTAAGAAATAGCATAGCAGAATGGAGTTGGACAGATAGAAATCATCACAGCAAAGACAACACATACAAAGGAACAAAAGGTTTAGTTTGTACAAGAAACAAAAACCTGTCGTGCTTGAAGTTCAAGATGTAATAAGAGCAACAGGAAAGCAAGGAAAAGAAAAGGAGTGGACATCATACCTCGGTTCTGCCTGGGAATAATGGTTTCCTTAGTAAAAATTCTGCAAATATGCAACCAACAGACCAAATATCCACAGCTTCAGCATAATTTGTGGCACCAAGAAGCAACTCTGGGGGTCTATGAGCAATTCGTAGAATCGAGCAAGTTGTAGTGATGTCCGCATCAGCACATGGAGATGGGAAAAACACAATGATAGAAGTCTGTAAATAGGTTGGGAAAGAGAATATATAATGAGTACTTTCCTTGATTATTTATTCCACTTACCGGTACCATAAAGTGATCACATGATTTGTGAAACTGCCATCTCTAGTAAATGGCCTTGCAAGGCCAAAATCAGCGATCTTTAACAGATTACCACCACTTATTAGAAGATTAGCTCCTACAAATGGTTTCATAAACAAGAAATTCTGAGGTCAGAATAAAAATTTATCAAAGAGGCGAAAGTTGAAGTTAAATCCAAATTGAAAAAACCTTTGATATCACGATGAAGTACATTGTTGACATGGCAGTAGTGCAATCCTTTTAGCAGCTGCTCCATATAAAACTAAAGAAATCAAAATTAGACAAAAATGAATAGGCCATTTTTAAGAAGTGCACCAACAACACACGCCCTGCTTGGAGGAGCATTGCTTCTTCCGCAAAGCTGGCATAGAAGAGAAACTGGTGGAGAGGAGCTTCTTGTTCTGGTAAGCTTACATTTTGACCTTAATAGTTCTAGCAAGTTGGTAGGACTTGTAGAGAGAATCTGTGAACTCATATTTCTTCAGCAAGTATATTAGAGTACCTTGACTTGGGATTGGGTACTATGATGCAAGAGTTTCTTCAAATCATGGTCCATGTATTCAAAAACCATGTAGATATCTCCCCTGTACATGTGATCATCTGCATATGTTTAGCATAAGTTAATCAAGGATTTCTATACACAAGGCAAGAAAACATTAATTAAAAAAGACAACAAAAGTATATCAGCATGCGCCAAATCAATGAAGAATATAAGCAACAAAGCATAAGCCAACAAACCTGATCCTCCTGTTCCATGCGCAGAACCTGAAAATATTTATACGAGATTGGAATGTGCAGTTTTGGTACTCTTGGATATCTAGAAATGACTAGAAGAACATTTGTTACCAGGAGATACTACAATCTCTTTCAATCTGATGATGTTCTCATGATCCAGCTTTTTTAATAGTTTAATCTCACGCAAGATTTGGCGTGGAAACTACAGAGGTACTGAACAGTTCAGAGGGGTGTATACAATGTCCATCAAAGAATGTGTTTGCTCATCAAAAAAGAGTAGCATTAGCTTTGTTGAGATTGTAAGGCTTACCCCTTCTTTGCCATCATCCAACTTGATTTTCTTAAGTGCTGCTCTTTCCCCAGTTACAATATCCATAGCCTCAAATACCTCACTGAGATTTGTAGGAAAAAGCACAATAATGACCACTTAGGCACTTAGAACAGACAATAAATTAATGTAGTGGTAAAATGTATTGCCAGCTTGGAGTTTGATGGTGAAAAAGGTAAGTCTACAATAAAGCGATACCCCTTTGATCCATTTTCTTATTATGGATTGATCCTAAAAAAACATAGAGACTGCAAATTGAATAGGATTTACTTTAGACTTTGAAGAGCTAAACACACGTTAGAAACCCATTACAGGTCACCTGATTTGATGAGATGGGAACAAGTGTTCAAAAGAAAAGATGGATGATAGTGCAAACAAACTCCTACATTTATTCTCCAGAAACGTCAAGTTCACAAACTCCACTCCAAAAATTTTGCATCTGCATCCACCTTATGATGTAATGCAACTCACAATTTGCAATTGAAATGTATGGTTTTGTTTAAATACAGAAAAATAAGGAGTTTGCAGTTTTTATTGCTCTACGGAGAATATAACCAGTCCTTATCATAAAGAGGACTTTACATGAGTCAAAAGAAAAAGAAAAGAAAATTGCAGAGTACAGTGGATGCAAGACAAACATTGAAAGAACTATTGTGATATTACTTGCGCTTGAATAACACTTTTTCCGTTTGGCCAAAAGGGAGCACATTCAACTGTGATCCTCAGCAAAACAAAGATAAATTAACAACCAAGCAGAGGGACAGAAAATAAATCATACAAATGTTGCATAATCTCGACTGTTGTTGTCAAAAACCTTAGTTCATAACGGGGTAAACACCACCGGGAGGAAGGCTGGGCAGCATCGGCTTGGTAGGATGAGAGATTACACTATAAATGAGGGTGAAGAATCTTGGAAAGAGACTAGATAAATTCATCTTCATTGCTTAGTAAATAACGATACAATGACTCCTTTATATAGAGCCAACTCCAACCAACTCAATCTGCATAGTTTATAGTTATCTAACTAATCTAATCTTTCCACGTGCTACAGTAAGAGCGGGTACTGTTCACACGCGTGAACAGTATTCCCAGTGCATGACACTACACCTCTCCCAGACATGTAGCTCATCCTCGAGCTGCGGTGGCGGCCATGGTTGCAACCTTACTTCGGCGAGCAATTGCGATGCCTTGCAAGGGAAACTTAGCATCATGTTGACGACAGTTGATGGCGAAGGCATGTGGGCCTTAGCGCTACTTGACGTCAAGGAAGTTGCCGATGGCAAGGGCCATCGACAAGGGACACCATTGGCGCACTTCCCGCCACAAGAAGTGAAAACGATAGGAGAGATGCGACGAAGTTGCGATCCCCCACACGACACCTGCTGCGCACCGCACCCCGAGTAGGGAGCCTGGCAACCACCTTCTTCCTCGCGAGGGCACTCTTAGCGCAACCACAGGCAGTGATGGCATCACAAAAATCGCAACACGTTGCGACTCCTCCTCCTTGACCGGTGTTAGGCGTGACACCGGTGGAGATGTGGCCAGCGTCGTGTGATGCTGCCTCTCCTTTGACACAAGTTGTGCCTGAACCTTCAACAAGAGGGCCTTTATCTCAACAAAATCAGCCATCAACTCATTGAAAAGCTCAGAAATCTTAGCATCAAAAGTCATAGTGAGTGGCTCTGATACAAAATTGTCATGAACCTTAGCTCATAACAAGGTAAACACCACCGGAAGGAAGGCCGAGCAGCGTTGGCTTGGTAGGTTCAGAGATTAGACTATAAATGAGGGTGATGACTAGATTAATTCATCTTCATTGCTTAATAAATAACGATACAATGACTCATTTATATAGAGCCGACTCCAACCAACTCAATTTGCATATCTTATCTTTATCTAACTAATCTTACCTTAATCCTAACTAATCGAATCATTTCACGCGCTACAGTTCCATGGGTACTGTTCACATGCATGAACACATGCATAAACAGTAATTCCAAGCACATGACAGTTGCCCGATCAAGTGAAACCTCATTTTTTATGTACATGAAAAAAAGCTATTATTAGCTTCCTTCTTCCCTAGAAATGGACAAGCCGTGGACCTAATAATACATAATTCCAATGTCTCCAATTCTCCATAAAAAATTTAATGTCACGCAAGCATTGGCCGAACAGGGGCTCTTGCTGTAAAACGTACAACAACAACAACAACAACAACAACAACTAAGCCTTTTGTCCCAAACAAGTTGGGGTAGGTTAGGAATAAAACCTAATCAAAGTCAAAAGACCCCTAAACCTTCAATCCTAGGTCATGGTTCTGGTACGTGAATCGCTAACTTCGATGTACTCCTATCCAACGCCAACTCTTTGAATACATTCCAACCCCTCAAGTCTCTTTTAACCGTTTCTTCCAACGTCAGTCTCTGGTCGGCCTCTGCTTCTTCTTAGGTTTTCGAGACAACTTAAAATTCCACTACGCATCGGTGCCTTAGGAGGCTTCGTTGGAGATGTCAAAACCATCTTAAACGATGGAGATGTCAAAACCATCTTAAACGATGTTGAGCAAGCTTTTCTTCAATTGGTGATACCCCAACCCTATCACGTATATCATCCCTGCGAATTTGATCTCGCCTTGTATGATAACAAATCCATTGTAGCATCTGCATGTCTGCTGCACTCATCTTCTGCATATGCTGTTTTTTTGTTGCCCAACATTCTGCTCCATACAACATCACAGACCTGATTTCCGTCCCATAGAACTTACCCTTTTAACTTTTGAGGGATTTAACTATCACATGGGACACCATATGCTTGGCGCCATTCTTTACCTGTAAAACGTACTTAACAATATTCTTTACCTGCACCTAATGTGCTCCAGATATTGAGATATGGATTTAGGGAACCTGCTTTTAGAGACGAGGACCTAGGTTGGGAAAATTATGCTGCAGAAGACAGCATTTGTCCAAAGGATGCAAGATGATGTAGCTGCCAAAATTTAATTTGTATGAATAGGTGAGGTTTTGGTAAAAAGTTCATTTAATTTTAATAACAAACGTTAAGATATTTGTTGTTTCTTTCTTCATAATAAAAGGGCAATTAGCTAGCAGTAGTGGATATATGCAACTTTTCATGGGTGTGGTGAATAAGTCCGTTGATCAACTTATGTGCCAAATAATTAGGGAGTTTTCGAGGCCTTCCTATGGAAATGCCTAGTGTGCAACACTACCTAACGAAACCTAAGCAAACGATTGAGCTGAAATGGATCGCTGAATCTAGGAAGAAGCAACCAGAGCATAGCTGCATCGCACAAAAAGCATCCTAGTCGGCAAAAAATAGACACAAATCGTGCATTAACTTGATGAAGAACCGATTTGTGCGCAATGACAGACGAAAGGGGGTGGTAAGAACATGGACACGCGAGTGACAAACTCCACCACCGCCCGTACGATCTCACGGCCCACACCGCTACACTACCTCACGACTCAATTGCAACGCGAAGGCTAACAATTCGCACGAAATAGACCAGAATGGGCCTTCTTTGTGGCTTGCTTACCCGTAGGTGCCCTCGCCGATCTTGCGGATGCGCCTGAAGCAGTCGACGGTGCGCGCGCCGGCGGGAGCGTACTCGGCCAGGTTGAGCGCCCCAGGAGGCGCCTCCTCCCCGGCCATCGCCGCCCGATTCGGCAGAGGCCGTGAAGCGACGTGGCGAGATCAGCAGTCGCTCGGCGCTTCGCTTCGGCAGGGCGGCGAGGCGGCGGCACGACGCCAAGGCAGCGGAGCCCGAGGAAACAAGTCAAAAGCGACCGATGATTTCTTCCTTCCGCTTTGGGCTTGGGCTGCCGCCGGCAAGCCGTCCCGCGGGCGGCCCATATGGGGAAATGAGCCGAACGATTTGCACACCATTTCGGGCTTGTGCTTTGTCGCATGCACGTTATCTTACGGGCCGGTTTGCTCACGGGCTATAGTAGGCCGAGTCCCGAGTTGGCTTAAGCTGAAAATTCCATGCCTTGGGGTCAAGATTTGGCTGGCATGGAGGCCTGGTTTGAGTCTGGAGAGACTGGACTCGCTAGCTCCCACAAAGTTGCAATAAACTTTGCCCTAAAATTTCTCCTAATAATAATGTATGTATATACTATACTTTAAAGTGGTGAGGAATGCTGCCTCCTGAGGCATGCCACCTCAGCGTGCACGCGGAAAGTCACTTCGAAAAATTCGAAATCGTGTTTAGGTCCTCGGTCGGTTTTTAATAGAAAGGACCCGAAAAAACCAAAAATACGTTTAGGTCCCTCTGCGGTTTACGTTCAGGTCCTCCCAAGGGTTTTATAAGAACGGATCATGAAAAATACGAAATTACATTTAGGTCCCTCTGCAGTTTTTTCCAAAAGAAAACACATATTTACCGAAGGTTTATAGCGATTCACGGATTTGCCGGTAGGTTCTATCGACCCATTTTTTTATAAAAAAACACGAAAACCGAAAAAAACAGAAAATATGTCCATGGTTTTCTCACAAAAAAACAAAAAACATCAGTGGTTTTCTCCAAAAGAAAACGCGGATTCGTCGAAGGTTTATAGCGATTCACGAATTTGTCGGCAGGTCTTAGCGACCTATTTTTTTATAATAAACACGAAAACCGAAATAAAAAAAAAATATGTCCGCGGTTTTCTCACAAAAAAACATCCGCGGTTTTGTCAAAAAACACAGATTCGCCGAAGGTTTATAGCGATTCACCGATTTGCCGTCAGACCCTAGCGACCCATTTTTTTTTAAAATGCGAAAACCGAAATAAAAAAAATACGTCTGTGGTTTTCTCGAAAAAAAACAGATTCGCCGAAGGTTTATAGCAATTCACAGATTTGCCGACGGGTCCTAATGGCAAATTTTTTTAAGACAAAATAAGATTTCGCATGGCGCAACGTCGTACGACCGAATTTTTCGAATTTCGCACGTCGCATCGTCATACGTCCAAATTTTGCACAACACAGCGTAGCGCGTGATCTTGGCTAGTACTTCTCTTTAAAACTGGTGAGATTGGTGAGAGCTGAGCCATGACACGTCGCCCCCCTCGCAAAAACGCCCTCCGCAAAATTGGAAATTACGTTCGAGTCCTTTTGTCGGTTTTTTAATAAAATAGACCCAAAAATAAAATTACGTTCAGGTCCCTCCGAGGTTTGCGTTCAGGTCCTCACACCGGTTTTTAGCGGAATCGACCCGAGAAAAAACAAAATTACGTTTAGATCCCGAAAGACCTTTTTTTGCTGGATTGACCCGAAAAAACGAAATTACGTTTATATCCCTCCGCGGTTTTTTTCAAACAAAACCCCGTGTTCGCCGACGGCTCATAAGCAGTCCGTGGATTCGACGACGGAAAAAACAAAATTACATTTCGGTCTCAAAAGACGTTTTTTAGTTGGATTGACCCGAAAAATGGAATTACATTTATATCCCTCTGCGTTTTTGCAAGAAATATATCCCTTCGCGGTTTTTTCAGACAAATCCACGTATTCGTCGATGGCTCATAGCAGTCCGTGGATTCGACGACGGAAAAAAATAAAATTACGTTTAGGTCCTAAAAGATGTTTTTTAGTTGGATTGCCCCGAAAAATGAAACTACTTTATATCCCTCCGCGTTTTTTCACAAAAAACCGCAGATTCACCGACGGCTCATACATTTATGTCCTCATACCCATTTTTCCAAAAAATGATCATCGAACCAAAATTCACGTGTCGCAACGTCGCGCAATTGAATTTCGCACGACGCAGCGTAGCGCGCGACCCTTTCTAGTTTCCCTAAAACTGAATGAATTTGCCAGTAATTGGTCCCAAAGAAAAAAAGGGCAAAATTGGCTATAGTACACTTTGGTTTTGTGGCTTTTTTGCTTTAAGACAATGAAAGTTTTTGCTTATACTGAAACAAATGGCTGTTTTGTGGCTCTTTGCTATAGGACACTAGAGCGATTAAAATATTATTTTCTAGTTGAGTCAGGACAGAGAGGGTCAGTGAAATGTCCAATATACCCTCCAACTTTCTCCATTCTTCTTCTTACTTCATTATTCACAAACAAATTTAAAAAATATATGGGGGACCCAATTGACAGTAAGGGAAAGGGGAGAGAGAGAGGTACGGTCATCATCTTGCGTCCGGATGAACGGAACGGAGAGACAGAGAGAAACATAGGAGTGTGGGGAGGTTGGAGAGGCTCATGTAAGCTCAAAAACGAAACGAGGGTATAATGGGGAACATGATGGTGGCGGTGGCACAGAGGGAGGTGCACCACGGTGGTCTAGCGACAAAGTTGCAGCGTCGGAGTTTTGTTGTGGTTGGGGGGCTTGTGGCATCACGCCATGGGAGAGGGCTCGAACTGAACATGCACCAAGGTTGTAGAGGTCTATGTGACATCACACATGAGAGCAATTGATAGGAGATCGACTTTTTTTTTAACAGGGGCAGTAGGGAAGACCCTTACAGCATATATCTATCTATAAAATAGAACAAGATGATGTACAAAGATTGAAAGGAAAAAAAAACAAGCTCAAACTTGGGAAAGAGATCAAAAGAATGAGTCTAGCCAATCAAATAAGCTTTGTTTATGCTTCTCTTTTACGCGATGCACATATGGAGAGAGCTCATACATAAATATTCTTTTCCAGTTTGGTATACTCGGAGCAATATTCTGAAATATCCTCTCATTTCTTTGTTTTCAGATTATCCAACCTGCAATAGTAATAATTTTCATGTATAAGATAGAGTCAAAGTTGTCCTTGGAACATTCTACCTTTAGAACAATATCCTGAGTATTATCCCAAAATAGTCCAATAGTATTCCAGCATGCAATACTGAAGGGACAATTGGAGAATAAATGAGTTAATGGTTCCACCCATTGATCTTGGCATAAAACACAAAAGTGACCGTCGTCCAAATGAAAATGCTTTCTATGTAACATATCTTTAGTGTTTAATCTGCCCATAAGTAGTAACCATGAGCAGTGAGGGTTGGTGACCGCGGCGAAAAGATGACGTTGATCCCGGTCACCTGTGAGAGGGAAGAGGAGGTGTAGGTGAGGGATGGAATTGGAGGCTCGGGAACATATTTTTACACGAACAACACGGTGGAAGTTCATCGAGGTGAGGAGAATAGGTTTTTGGCATTGGCGGCCAAGCTAGAGCTCCTCCTTTCCGCCGTGGCTATCGTTGTTGTTGGCATGCTCAGCACCTTCTCTGCTCGTCTCAGTTCCAAATATGGGATCTCCATGCTTGGAAACATGTGGTGTGTGCGCCACCACCGTTGTTCCCTTGTCGGAATCCACCGTCGCCATGCTCACCTCCTTTGTGCCCAACAACGGTGGCAGTACGGAAGGCGACAGTCGGGAGTAGTGGTGTTTGTGCATAGTGCGAGAATGGCGACTAGCACATAGGTCGAAGATGACGGCTGGCATATAGGTCGCTGGTGGGGAGAGAGGAGAGAAAGGAAACGAGAAATAAAGGGGCGCCAATTTAGTCATATTTCCTTTTTTTCTTTCTCTAAGATATAAAGTTATTTTAATTGTCTAGTGTGCTACAGCAAAGATCCACGAAACTGCAGTGTATTACAGGAAAAGCAAAAAAATTCAGTCCCCCGACCGGAACAAATGCAAACGGCAGCTAGTGTATATGGCATGCACACATGATACCACAAATGTGTCTCCGTGAGTTTGCGAAGTGCAGTGACGTGTGTACTCTACGTCACATCACCTCAAAACGCTGATAGTTGCAATCCATTCCGCGAAGGCGAAGTGTTGCGGTCTTGACTCATGGGATGCGATTGCATAATCAGCTTGACGTTGAATTTGAAAGAATAAAAATCAAGGTCGAAATTGATAGGGAGCAGCGTGCATTCTGCTGACACGCTTGACCCGTGCAGCCGGTGTAGTGGTCGATCTCTTTGAATGGATTTTCTTTGGACCCTACGTATGTTGCTTGATTTGAATTAGTCACCAGACAACTGCTCCCGCTGAAATTTTATATGCCTCCCTGCCACTACCCCCCCCTCTGCCGATCGTAGGGACGTTCCCCAGTTCCATGGCTCCACCGAAGAAGCCTTTTCTTGGCTAAAATTCCGATGTATCACGCAAGGTTCAAAATTTCGGCGAATTTCGGATTTCGGACTACCCCGAAATCTCAAGTACCAGTCGGGAAAAAATATTTTTTTTTGAAATTGCTACAGTAAAAAAAAATCCGAAATTTCGTTTTTTTGGGCAAAATTTCGCCGACATTTCGTGTTTTTTTGGCCGGTTTTGAAAGTTTTAGGGCCGGATTTGGTCCAATAACCCTTAGGAAAGTCATCTCCTATGAAAATTTGTTGAAAAACCTAATTTTTTAAACATTTTAAAATTTTGGCAGAAACACTGTCAGATTTTTATAAAATTGTACAAGCATGATAATAATCTGAAAATGTTATGGTACTATCCTTAGTAGATTATGATCATACATAAAAAATTTCAAAATAATTTAACTTCATTTGTTATCTTTAAAAAATCAAAAACAGAATGAACATAATTGGGACAGTTATATTGTCAGAATTTTATAAATTTTCTTGAGTGTGATTATGATCTAAATGTTTTTTGAGAGATTAATAATTGACTCAGTAACTTTATATAAATGTTTAGAAAAATTTAAACTTTGTTTGTTTGGTCAATCAAATCTATGTAAGCATTGAACTTCGTTTGTTATATTATATTTCAAAAGTCAAAAAGAAAAGAACATAAATGATACTGTGCCTTGTAAGAATTTTATAAATTCACTGGAGTGTGATCATGAATCACAATTTTTATGGGATATTAATAACTTCCTTATCACCATTCTTTAAAATTTTCAAAAAAATTTATGGTTTACATAATTTTTCATTTTGTTCAAGTTTGTCGGTAAGCCTTTTAACATGGCAGTAGTACTGTTCGAATTATTTAAAATTCATACAGTTTGCTCATCATCTGAAAAATTTATGAGAGCATTATATATACATCATAACCATGCACAAAAAATCTCAACAGTTTCTAACTTCATTCGTATCATTTTCCATTCGGATCAAACTTGTCGGTCAGTGTTCTATCAGGACAGCGCCACTCTCCGAATTTTTAAAAATTCCTCACATGTGATAATCAGCTGAAATTTTTATGAGAACATTAGTTATGGATCATAACCTTGCAAAAAAAATTTCAATAGTTCATAACTTGATTTGTACCATTTTCCATTCCGATCAAACTTGTCGGTCAGTGTTTTATCAGGACAGTACCGCTCTCCGAATTTTTAAAAATTCCTCACATGTGATAATCAGCTGAAATTTTTGTGAGAACATTAGCATTGTGTCAGGAACCTCCAAAAAAAATTTAAAATTGTTCGATAATGTTTAGACCACTTTTCAGCCAGTGCAAAAAACCCAAAATTTCGGGTTTTTTCGCCGAATTTCGATTTTTTTCCCGGATTGGACCGGATTTGAATTTTCAAATTCAAATTTTGTCCGAAATAATTCCGAAATTTTAAAATTTCGCCGAAATTTTGTTATCCAGCCCAGGGCGAAATTTATTCCGAAACCGAAATTTGAAACGTTGTCACGTCGATTCTGACTGAAAATGTGTCTCCCAAATAAGGCTTACATGTTGCCATTAGCACGATGTCCATGATGAGCTCAAGACTTCAAGCTCCTTTAATCATGACACTAAGTTTGGAGAATCTAAAGAGTTATTAAGACTCTATTTGATATATTTTTTAAAAGAGTGTCAATTTGATCTAATAGCTGGACTTCTATTTCTAAGTCAATTATAATATATGAAATGTTAGGTTAAAAACCACATGAGCTCTGGTTGTACCCACTCCATTATATTTCACAATGTATAGGGCCTAGCTACATGTGTGTCTTATATTCTGTAGAACAAAAGACGAAAATGACTTATGCTTATTAAAAAGTGTACATATATCGTACCTTCCTTAATTAGGTATGAAACATATGCTCGTGGTGACGATTTTCTTTCCCTGGGATGATTAACTAGACATATAAGCACGCGTTGCCCCGTGTTGTTTGGCAGTTATGTTGTTTGGCAGTTAATTTTAGTCCTGTTTATGCAAAATATATTGGATATTTTTTAAAAATAGCTAGCTAACCAGGACATGCAAACAAAATTGTTGTGCTAGATGGACACAGTATACCCTCTCAATAAAATAAAATAAAGATGGACACAATATCTCTACTACTTCTAATTAGGAGTTGGTGGTAGTCCGTTCTCCTCTAGAGTAACTGATTCGTTAAATCTAACGTGAACGGCTAAGATAGAAGAGGATTTAATCCCATAGTCCCACCCTTTTCTCTGATCTTCTCACACGCTCACGCAACCCGAACCACTCCAGTCATAATGTCTTTCATCTCAAACCATTTTGACCCCGCAACACCTCTCCCTCTCTTGATCCGGCGCACTTAGCTCTCTCTCTCAAATCTTTAGAGGAACAAGCATTTCCTACCATTAAAATATACTAAAGTTAGTGCTCTTTGCAAATAATTTTTTTTGTCGTAAATTGAGTTTTTGTTGCAACGCACAGGCATATAACTAGTACAATGAAAAGTTGCACTGGTCAATATTGCCTTGACAAGTGTGGTAGAAATAGAAATGTTTTAATTGCCCCTATTTAATTTTGTGGCTTCTGATCAACCTCTCCCCGCCCAACCTTCCGTATAAGCTACTATTCTACAGAACCAGGGGGAAAATCGGCCATTAAAAAAAAGTGGTCACCGAGATATCTTGTTAAATCTCAGGAAAAAACCGGCCCATAAGTTTGAAATCAAGATTTGAAGTTCGAATGTGGCAACCAGTCGAAATTTTCACTAACTGAACAAAAATTTCTAGTAACCGACTTGAATTCAAATTTGGCCGGTTTGCAAATTAACCGGGGGTCACCGAGATTTCCGGTAGCTAGTTCGGATTTTTTCCCCTTAACCAAATTTCATACTCCTTCTATGAGAATTCAGAAGCTCTACTTTTCTTTTCTCCACTGTGAGATTCATAGGACCAAAAAAACTACAGGCTTGCTAATTCTCAGACAGCTGGAATTTTCTTTTCTCAGTCACCTAAAATTGCATATTGTAAGCCCAAAATTATAGTGCTAAATGATATGCAACTTTAGTATAACTTTATGCAATTTTTAGTTCTATTTGTTTTATATTTGCAGGGTTCACCTAGATTACTTTATTTTTGTCTATCTTAGGTTTTCGTTTTTGTATTTTGTAGGAGTTTACCCGTCGAGACCCTCCCTTCTAGCGTGGATTATCAGAGGGTCTCATGTGTATACCGTATTAGACCTATGATCTGTGGCTAGTACACACATTTACAACTTGGTGATCACATCCATACAACTATATATATATATATATAATATCTTCTACTCCCGGGTGTAGTTATTCCCACTATTGATATACCACCTAAACGAACTTGAAATACTCCTTTATTAATTTTGGTACACTTGCATACTAATTATAAGATATTTTAATATGAACCACACAAAAAAATTGCAAGGAATTCCATAGTTTTTAGCTTATTTTGCAAATACCTTAATATAAGCACATAAAAAGGAGTATGACTAAAAATATACATATCACCTCTGAAAAATGTATATACCACTTAGATGATCTTATATACTCATATACTAAATATACATACTCTCCATTGCACGAAATACTCCATACATTGTGAGATATGTCACAGGGAGTAACTACTCCTGGGAGTAGAAAAGAGAGTACGAAGGTCAGCGGTGCATAGTTTTACAATAAGATCTTAAAGGCCAAACAAAATGCAGTGGAATAAGTAGTGGAAACAAGATCCAACAGTATGCCTTAGCCCGTAAATATCCATAGGTAACTAACATGGATTAAGCCCTAGAAAAGCTCGTCATTAATGTAGTCCCTGTAATCTGCGATAAAGTAAGAATTGTCAGGGACTGTGGCTTCCTCAACCTTTGAATATCAACAAGCAAGGGTAAGCACATTTGTACTTAACAAGACTTATAGTGTATCACAATTGTAAGTAAATTGTTGGCTATGTCAAAGGAGATGGTTATTCTACTAGATTCTTCTGCATAAAACGAGATTTAATCAATAATAACAAGTAGTATATTGCAAATTGAATTTTTAAAGAGCAGTTGACAAGTATGTACATAAAAAGTATATAACATAAATAAGAATAACTCATAATCCTCCATGATTGTGTTCATCAATCCATTCCTTGCCATACATGGCATAATAACTGAAATATGGTTACCCACCATTTTCCAATTCAAACCTTTTTATTAAAACACAAAATCTAACTAGTGGTAGTGCACCAAGTCTCTCATAACTGCGAGCTCGGCTTTTTGAAATGATTTACACTCTGCAGAGATGCATAACTTTACCCACAAGACATGATCACTCTCGTTGCCTCTATATTCACACTTCCTTTGGTGTGTGGCAGAGAGATCATGACAAGAATTGTTACATCACCTAGACCAAACTTTGCACCAACCCGATGATGTTTAACCCTCGCCGTGGCGACAAAAAATATTTGTACACACAATAACAATGATAGTTTACGCCCTGTCATGACCATTTCCTTCCATGGCAAGGCATACGCTGTTATATTGGTAAGCGTTATTTCCAACACTGTGGTGTGGGCACCCCTGCGAGCAAACTATCCCGGAATGCCCATACTACTCCAACCTTCTAATGTGCAAAGCTAGACCTAAATGACTTAATAGTTTAAGGCTACCCCATAATAGCACTTGTGGTTGAACAGATATCTTGGATCATACAACATTACGTTCGGTCCTTAATTGACCCAGGCGAGAACTCCTCCTATACTACGTGCAAGTCCATACACATCACAGATTATACAAATAACCCACTTGTGTCAAAACTTGTAACATATCGAAAAATTCAAAAATAGATAAAATAAAAAATTTAAAATAGATAAAATAGAAATTTAAGTTTGAAATATGATATAGTTTTGAATTATCACCTTTTTTGACTTTTTCTTGGATTTTAGTCTTTAAGAAAATCAATTTTCTTGATTGGAAAATTTGTTTTCCAAATAATGAAGACCAAAATCATATAAGAGAAAAATTGAAATAAAATATATTTAAATTGAAGGATAACTCTAGAACCTTCCCAAAGAATTTCAGAAGCATTTGAAAACAATAAAAACTTAATAAAATTATTCACAATGGCTGATATCCTCTTTTCCAAAGTGTGAAAGCCAAATTTTATAAGATAACATTAGGAGAAAATCTAAATAAATCCTAAACTGCCACTAGAGTAGCCCATAAAATTTTTAAAGGAATGTGAACACATTTAGAGCCTCAAATAAATCAAAAGCAGTGTATGGGGACTAATAACAGTATGCATGTCAGAATTTAATAAAAATATTTGAATGAGATCATTAATTGAGATTTTTATGTCATCATCCTCAGTGCCTTGGGAACCAACCTGAAAATTTGCAGAAAAGGAAAAGCTCATTTGTAGTGTCTCAAAAATAAAAAATAGAAAAACAAAATAACTAACCAGATCAATGTCAAAATTTAACTAAAATCTCTAGAGCTGACCATCTTCTGAAAAATTTATGGAAACCTTAAAATATCCTTGGGATCACCCAGAAAAATTTGAAAATAAAATATACTCCATTTCCATCCTAAAATATCAAGAATAGAAGGGTAAAAACTGTTTCCATATCACTCACAAAAATTTTCAAAAAGTTTAGACACGAATGATAACTCAATTAATGTGAAGAACTTCGTCTGTCCAAAGAGAACTCTAGTGCTTTCTCTCATTTCACTGCCATGTGGGCCTCCCTCCTGACCGACCCCACCTGGCAGCCCCTGCGCTTTCCTTCTTCTCCGGCGGAGTGCTGCTCTGCCTTGCTTTATCCTTGCCCGTTCCTTGCCACGACAGCCAATCACCAGTCAATCCATTGCCACGACAAGATCGACATCGTGTCCTCCCCGTGCGCAAGACCTCTGTGCCGATTTTGGCCACACCGTGAGAACTCCAGCGCCGCCATTATCACCCTAGTCCATTCCAGCACTACCCTGCCTTTTCTGCCACTGGAGCTCAGCCCGAATGCTGCTTACCCTACCAATCCTTGCCAAGGCAATGAAATTATCGCTGATTCTTTGCCACGGCAGAGAAGTTAGTCGCCGCGACTTGACCAAGAAAATGATGGTAGTGTCGAGCTCACCCATGCCTTATTTGGCAGCACCTCTTTGCCCTGTGCCTTGCCCTGGCCTCCTTCTCTCCCAGCCAAGCCGCCGCCTCCCTATTGCCACTCAAACTGACTTAAGCCGCCGTATAAGACGAACTCGAACCATAACCTGCCACGAAAAGCCTTTAGCCATACCCTGCCATGGACACCCCCTCCATGCCCTGTGCTGCCACGGCCATCCCTTCACCCTGTGCTAGCTCTAACCTCCACAATCCCGCTACCTCTGACTTCCCATTTAAACCTTGTAGATGCCGCCATACTTTGGCTATAAAAGCCGTCCACCTCATGCAAATTTTAAGCCACATTCCTAGACCGCCTTATACCATCTTCTACCCAAGACATCACCCATTTGTTGCCCAAATTGGCCAATACCAAAGAACACCGAGAAAAAGGGGGAAAGTGAATTAAGAAAGCTCGGTAAGCATTTAGGCAATTCATTGTTCCTGGGGTATTTCTAGTAGATCCTAAGCCTCTTCTTGGCCCTGATTTCATCTAGTGTTGCGCAAAGCGCCATCACACCTTGGTTCTTCTTCCCCATCACCGACGCATGGTGGTAGCTTAATCTGGACATCTTCCACCACAATCGGCTGGTAAAATGTGCTTCTCGGGACCCCCTAATGCTTCTCCAACCTCTCCCCAAGCATGATCATACCTCAATTGACTTTGCAACCAACCATCCATGGCAATTGCCTCTGGCCCTCAGTGCTACGCCATTTTCGGCCATCATTGGCGGCGTTTGAACCCACCCACGGGTGCGCTAGAGAACCCTCATGCTCTCTGTGCCCTCGGCTGACTGAGATCGCCGACGTGCTCTCGTCGGTGTTGAGCCCTAGCCAAGCCTCTACTTCAGTGCCACTGACGAGTGGCCCTGACTGGTCAGTCGACGCGAAGGGCACAGTGCAATTCAAATGACAAAATACGTTCTCTATTGCGAAAACATATTTTGTCAATTTTTGTGATTTTTCTAACTGGTCATTATTCAAACATTAATATATTTTGCATTTTTGATCCAATTCCTAGGCTCAAATAAGACCATATCATCCTTAGATATGCAAAAATATTTCATATTTAGTTAAGTTTGAACTAAGTTTGCATTAGCTTCCCATTTAAGTTAGATTCTAGATGTAGAAGTACAAATAATAGCAACTATAGCATATAATCTCCAAACAAAATCATGAAAAACAGTTCCTAAGCCTCATCAGGACCATAATATACCTGGTTATGTAGGAATATTTCATATGTAGTTTGGACTAAGTTTATAAAAGACTTTAGGTGCTAAGTACATACAGTTAGTATATGCCCATGTAGCACAAATAAGTGTTTATGTAAAAGAAATATCTGCGAACATTCTATAGGTCCAGATTAGCTAACCTTGCAAAGATAAATAATGTTTACCTTGGTTCCTATATAGCTTTGCCTGCTATGTATAAAAGACCAATATAGGCATATCTTCCACAAATAAATAATAATAGGTGTAAAATTAGTTGATATATATACTCTACAGGTTTAAACAACCTAACACAATAAAAATAATTATAATTAGTCATAGTTTGTACTTAGCACCTTAATCAAAATATGCTTTCATGTACTGGATATATATACTTAAGAATTAAAAGTATAAACAAATAGAATGACATAATTCAATGTTAGATCATGTAGGAATAGTTTCAAAGCATTCCTAAGGTCAAGAACATCTCAATCTCCAAAAATATTTAATGTTTGATTTAGTTCGAATTAAGTTCATAATAGATTTCATTTTACATAAAAGCTAAAGCATTAATAACTTTTACAAATAAAAGCAAAAAGATGCAAAATTAGTTTCAAGACACTCCTAAGGTCAGAACCTAATAATGCTACAAAAATAGTGGCATATATATGTAAGTTCCATTCGCAAACCTAAAACAAAATCTACCTTCTTGTAACGTAAACTTTAGAAATGCATAAGATTAAGAAATGAATAGAACATCACAAATAAACACTAATACCGGTAAGTGTAGCTTAAAACTGCTGCCTAAGGCAAGACCATCCTATTCTGTAGAAATAATTTTATATAAACATTCTTTGCATCTGAATCCTATTAAAGAAAGCCTAACCCTTTTATCAAAAAACCTCAAAATCTATAACTCAAACGAGTAAACCTACATAATAAGAAAATAAGATTTAAGATGTTTTTATCACCAAAACATTCTATTTTGATTTATTCTTGAATTTGGTTTCATTTGATTTCTTTTTACATCTTATTGTCATTGCTTCTTAATGCTGTTATACGATACAAACGTGTAGACGCCGACACAATTGAAGCTACTACTGAAGATTTCAACCCGAGTCGATTCCTGAACCAACAAAGGCAAGGCAAGCACCCCCTTTGGTCATATTGATCTCAGTGTTTTGATTTGATTTTGTTTTGTTTTGTCAAATCAATTTATGCATGCGCGTATTTTCTATAAATTTGCTATATTATGGTACTGGTAGCTATAACTCCATCTCATGAAACTTCCTTAATAAATATTGAAGGATCGAGATGGAGAACAGAGGGAGTGAATGGTCGCAAATAAATTTCCCCCCAAAATACTCCAACAAAAACCTCGAAAAGATCGCTCAAAAGGAAATCGTGAAAAACCCAAAAAACTAGACAACTATGTGTACCCCTAGCTTGCATGGATAAGTACCATAAAATATGTGAGGATTTTTGAGTCACAATCCTTGTTGTCTAGTGTCCAAGATAAAGAGGAATCAATCCAACTCTTGCTTTTAGAAAGGAGATCAATTCAAATCACAAAAGTCACTTTCAGAAAAGCAAAAGCAGAATTTCCAGAAATTGTCCTCAATTTGAACAGGAGGTTGGTGGGTTTATGAAGCTCACAAAATTTTTATAATTTTTATACCTATGAGAAGAAGAGTCTTTAATAACTCCACCAAATTTCTCCTCAAAAAGCCTTACAAAAAACACAGGAAAAATCGAAGAACACAGTCAGTCAAGAACTTCGAGCAGAAAGTTTGGGGCTCGGTTTTCACCTCATGGCGCCCAAACGGTGCAACAAGTGAACTCCAAAATTTTTATGAATGTTTATATCAGAGTCCCACACATCCTCCAACAATAATCACTTAAAAAGGATTTTCTAGATTTTTATAGAAATCAAATACTAAATACTGCGCAAAGAACAAGTTCTGAACAAAGTTGGAACTTGAAAGAAAAGATGTTCCCTACTAAATCCAAGAGTGCAAAAGAGATGTAAAACCATATGAAAACACTCAAAACATCCAAGATCAATAGCATTTAGAAGGAGGGGAGGCAAATCCAAATTGCATGAAAGTAAATTGAGAGAATGTAATTGCGAGAAAGTAAATGTTGAATTTAAATTGCGTAAAGTAAAGACATAATGTAAATGTGCAAAATAAATACAGAGTTGGATGGATAAAACTTTCATTTCTGGAAGGAGAGGTTACAAAGCCTCACTTTCATGTGGGCAAAGCTCAAAGGAGCATTCAACAACCTCAAAAACCTTCAAGGGGAGGAGGCTACTCCTCCACCCCTATTTATACTACTCTTGGGCCACCTACTACCCTTGGATGAGTCCCTCAACCCTAGAGCACTCATCTAAGGGCTAGGATTAACCCACACACACAGCCATGCAAGGGCTAACCCAAAACCCACACACATATCGGGTTTTCTTGCACGGTTTTCAAAGCATACTACCTAGACCCGCTAACCTATCAACTAGACCTCAATCCGACGGCCCTCATTGATCCACGCGGCATCTAGCTAACATCATCTCCTTTCCTTGTCTTCTTGACTTGCCCGGACTCCGTCTCTGATCATCTTTCGGCGATCTCCCAACCGTCTGGACCTCCGACGCTCCTCGCCTAGTCTCGGTCATCCTCCGCCTCACCATGACCTAGCACCGTCACCCTGCAACCATCAAAGACAAGGAAAAACCTTTCACATAGCAATGCCCACAAAGATATTAAATGATTATCCCAAAATCATTAATCGATCATAATTGCTCTCAATGGTCCGGTGCTACTACCCCTAGGCTGGTAGCACTAAGAAGAGCAACCAACACTCAAATTGCTTCAAATCCAATTCAATTCAAATCAAACCAAGCTCAAAACTCGTCAATTACTCATCACACATAAGGATAGACCTCCACATGGTCTTTCAATCTCCCCCTTGATGAGTATATTGAGAAACACATGAAAAGGCATAAGTTTTGAGTTTGAATAAGAGAGAAGAAAGCAATTTGAATGCAAATCCAAACTTGGTCCAGAATAAGGAAATAAGATCATGACCAAGTGGCAGAAAAGGGATTTTAGAGCTAAAATTAGAGAGAGCAAGTTTTCAACAAAAGCTCTAAAAGATCCAATAAAACTCACAAGGAACACTCGAATATGCTTATGATCATAAAAATTTGCATTTGTCACAAAGAACATAAGAACCAAAGTGGATTAACATTTTTCCTTTGAAGATGCCTTTTCTACATTTTCTCCCCCTTTTGGCAATATAGGCATCAAAAAATTTATTTTATTTTCTCCCCCTTTATATAAGTATGCATGAAATGCATCCTAAGTGAGCTTTGAGAATTATCCAAGTGATCATAAATGCAAGATATAACACCAAGCTAGTCAATTTAGAAAATGACTGAACAAGGACACTACAAGAAACAGAGAAAAATTCGTGGGTTTTTTTAAATTCGTGGGCCAAAACAAAACCCACGAATTTATTTATTTAAATTCGTCGGTTTCTATAAAACTCACGTTTTTAATCAAATTCGTGGGCCACAATAAAACCCATTTAATTTATTTATTTAAATCGTGGGTAATACAAATACCACAATTTAATTAAATTGCGCGCCACAAAACCCACGAATTTGCAACGAATTTAATACCCCATCCGGCTTCTCTCTCTCTTGCTTGCTCTCCCCGCCTCGCGCCGCCGCTTCTCGCCGTCGCCGCCCGCCCGCGCTGTTGCCGGCCGCGCGCCGCCTGCCGCTCACGCCCCGCTCGTCCCTGCTGCCGCTTCCGCGTGCCCTGGCGCCGCCGCCCGCGCAGCGCCGCCGCCCACTCGCCCGCGCCGCCTCCCGCTCGCCGCCGAGACGCGCCGCCCGCCGCGCCGGCCGCCGCCCGCCGCCACCGCCGCGCGCGCGCCGCTTCGCCGGTGGGCACCCAGATCGATCTCAACACGGTGGATGAGGAGGAGGACGCTTTGATGGCGGGTGTGCCGAGGCGTGGCGCGCTTGCGCTGGGCGATGGCGGCGCGCCGTGGCGGGCGCGCATGTAGTCTACCGCCGCAGGGCACCTCGTGGTCGCCGGCGACGGCCGCGGAGGGGACGTGGCGGTGGCCTCGCCGCCGCCGACGTGGCGGCCGCGTCGTGGACGCCGAGCTATGCGTGAGTGGAGTATCGTGCTCATGCCACGGGGCTTTTGGTTTCGGCCGTATTGCTTGTTTTGACGACGAGGATTACATTCACATGGTCGTGGATCGTGAGCAAAGGATGCGGCGATCGATGAGGTGTACGCGTGGTCGGGCGCCGTGGCGAGGGCGAGGTAAGACGCCGCTTAAATCACTCGATTGGATTCATGTGCTTCGTGATTGGATGGGAATTTTTGCGTGGTGGTGGAATTGAAGGGAAGATGACTTGGTGGATGGTGATGGAGAAAGGAAGCACGGATGCCGAACATGTTTTGCAAGACACTTACGGCCTCCGACACGAGCACGCACGGAGGGTTCTCTGCTCTCGCCGTCGCCGAGGATCGCTTGCCACCTCCGTGATAAGATCGAAGATTGATTTGGGACATTTGGCACTTGAAATGACACTGGCCTTGTATTGCAACTCTAACCACTTCGCTTGCTTTGTTCTTTCAGAGGATTACAAGCACTGTGCCTTCCCAAGAGTTTGTTGCCAAAGATTTGCATGGAGTGAAATGGAGGTTCCGCCATATTTATAGAGGTGAGATCAAGACTAATGGAGTACTTGATCGAGTTTGCAATGCCCTTTTATATTATTTATTTATTTATTCATTGCTAGTATATGTTTCATTTGACACTTCTAATTTATGTAGTTATGTATGATGCTTCCATATACTTTTATATTTCAGAGTCAAAGAAAGACCATTTCTAAAAGCTCAGAATTACATTTTGCTTTTTCAAAGATATACCTAATATAAATCTTGGAGGGCCGTTGTAGTCTATATAATGAAATATATGGCAGATGCAGCTTCAACTCTTTCCTAATTTCAAGACACGGTAGTTTCTCCTTTATGTAGCCACACATTGGAACATTGTTGTTGTTGTTTCTTTTGTTGACAATGGTTTCCTTTTGTAATTAGTGTTTTGATGATTGGCATTGGCTTCATTGATATAACTTGCTTCATATCTCCATACGCTTCATGTAGCAAATTTTGTTTGCACCACCATTCTTACTTGATATAAAGTTGGATTTTGCTTTTGCAAATTACACTATTTTGTTTTATGAGTTATATTATACTACTACATATAAGGGAACATTGTGTGCAAAGAAAAGTTACTTCCATCATTCAATACCTTTTTTAAAACGGAAATAGTGCCTTCGACATAAAGGACAAGCTTACTAATGTTTCTTTAAAGTACTTCTACCATCCATTATAATTCGAGAGTCGCTATCATTTATCATGTAGTTTTAGCAAGTGATGGATCAAGTATCTCCTGTGATGTTATGATATGTTCTTTTGCATTCCGTGTCAACCTCGAGGCATCTTTTAACAACCGAATGGAGTTCATTTGTCAATAGAAAGAAACTTGTCTCGGGGATGCGTCTTGCTTCTCCCAGAATCATATGAACAATGTGATAAACTCAATAACTTTGTCTTTTTATTTCTTTTATTCAGAAAATTGTTTTTCCCTTTGTAGAGGTGATGATGGTGAACTAAGACTGGGTGTAAGGAGAGCCATCCAGCTTAAAAATGAGTCCTTCTTAAAGCTTTCAAGAGCAGACTCAAAGATACACACTCTCTCGCTGTGGCTAATTCCTTGAAACATAAAAGTGTTTTTCACATTTGTTACAGCCCAAGGTTTGTTGTTTAAAGCATATAATATTCATTTTTATGTAGTCAAGCTTTCTCGAATATTTGACGTATGGTACTAGCAAGATAAAATATGATGTTGACAAGGTGGTAGCAGTATAGCTACACCGATAATAATACATATGTCAAAAAGAACAATAAAACCCCTTGATATATTTGTAAGCATTGAAATTGGACACGAAATGAAATAGGTGTATTTGTCATCGAAAATACTTTTTTTTGTGTACTTGCTTGCTAATATCAAACACCAGTGATCAATCAAAAGTTGTACATTAAAGAACCCAAGTAAAAAAAAAGAACGATTTTTTCTGAGTTGGGGGAGTATAGAACATCCTCTTACATATTTGAATCTGAATTCTTGAACTCGCAGAGTTCTTGATCGTAATTTGTTGTTCCATATTGAAGTTCTCAAGAGCTTGAACCATCCTTTCTCGTATTGGAATGAGGTTTAAGATTCAAGATGGGTGTGAGGATGTTTATGAGAGGTATGCCCTTTCAACTCAACTAAAATTTTCTTTTGTACAATATTTTATTGGGTTTTACTTTTTGTGTTTTAGGCGCCCGAATTATTTCTGTATTAGTGAAGTAGACCCTTGAGATGGCCTCGCTCAAAATGGAGAAGCTCTGCTGGTATGCCTTTCACCGATTGTATTGATAATTTAACCTCTTGACTCAGACCCCATTATCTTCCTATTTGCTGGCGTGCTTTAGAAAACTTTGTTTCTTTTAGTTATGTTGACCACGCGTGACCGCGCTAAGACAGAAATGGGCCCTCGATGGTTTTTTTACACTTCGATTGCAGAGTATGGTCGGTTACATTAGCAGATTGACTAGTATCACCATGCTACTCTAGCCAAATAGAGAATTGTTGGGACAGAAATATTCAGGTAATGATTTTGGATTCCATTAATGGGGCTAAACTTTCATAAGGGATTGGCCAAGCCACCTTATCATTACAGGTTAGTATCATAGGATATGCCTAATGACTTATAATGCAATTTATGACATTTTGGTCTTTGGCTAGGGCACTTGTGCATGAACAAAGTGTAGTGGTGAAAACGCTTGCCATTTAGCAATGAATCAATGATGTTTGACTTGTTTTTATTAAGGAAGGAAGTCCCGGATGCTTCATTGAATATGGAGAAAGGAAGTTCCGGATGCTTCATTGAATATGAGATTGATGTTCATATGATTATTATAGCATATCTTGACTAGCTCGTAGGTGTAGTTCTTATATATAGTATCTATTCTTGTTTAGCTTGACCTGTCATATTGATATTCTCATATTGTGTCTTGGTCGAATAGTACTATTCTGACCTTGTTTCATGTGAATCAAAGATAATATTACTTGTAGCACAACCTAAGTTAATCTTGAACTTGCGGTGTTTCTAGGTCACGCCCAAAGACGTACTAACGATTTACATCATAGAAGACATCTTCAACAACGCCGACGGTGGTGGTAGCGCCACAACTCCAACAACCCCGAGGCATGAATTCCATTGTGAGCTCGATTGGTGTATTACTGTTGTACTTTATGACTTGTTGTGATGGACACATTGTGATCGACTTATTGTGATGGACTTATTGTAATGGAATGTGGATTGTATCTATCACTAGTTGTAATGTGTTGTACGTCATTGCGTAATTTACAAATTGCCATTGGATGTGTGATTGGATTATCTAAGGATCTGCTAGAATGTCTCCTTCTGGTTTGAGAGATTGATATATATATTATAACTGTAAATGTTTTTTTGTCTGCTGAGTGGATGTCCTATTTACAAGAGAGGTTATGCCAAATTTTGTACATTTCGGAGACTTAGTTTTAAGCCGCTTTGAAGAGTTAAAAGGTTGGTTTCAGATTTTAGTATCGTAATAGGTTTGGTGTCTCGCTTGTTAATTCTTCGCTCGCTTGAAGTTCATTGTGGAGTTTGTCTTTGTGTTAGTGTTTCGATCGATTTGAACAAAATAGATGATCCTTCTTATTTATTCTTCGCTTAGCAATTTTTAGTTTCAATTTTCTTTTGCCTTTTCTTTTCTTCTTTAGTTGTTATATGTATTGAGAGCGATATATATATATATATATATAAATATATATACATTTGGATATATATATATATATATATATATATATATATATATATATATATATATATATATATATTTGTAAAATGATTGATAAATTCGTGGGTTTAATAAACCCACAATTTAATCTATTAAATTCGTGGGTTTATTAAACCCACGAATTTAACTCTCATTCCTAATTAAATTCGTGGGCTTGGCGAAACCCACGAATTTAACTTAAATTCGTGGGTACCCACGAATTTAATTAATTAATTTCGTCGAGTTAAATTCGTGAACTAAATTCGACGGTTTGCTCATGAATTTAAATTAAATTCGTGGGTTTTGGCTTAAATTCGTGGGTTTTTGGCCCACGAATTTTTCCCTCATTCTTGTAGTGGGATGTGTCCAAGAATAAATTCATTTTGCTCACAAGCTTTGTTTACAAGATTTTATTTTAGCAAGATCTGAACAAGTGCAAAACTTAGCAAAAGTTTCAAAGCTAGAAGCAAACACCACTCATAGGATCAAATGGAAAACCTAGAGTTCAACCTACTCAACAATTTGGGGAATCTTGAAGTGCATATAGAGTCCTTCGAGCTCATTTTTCAATTCATGCAAATTCTTCTTCTTTGATATTTTGAAAGACATAGCGGGGTGCAAATGTTTGGCATTATTTGCATTCTTTACCCACTTATGTTTTTATTATTTGCATTTCTTAATGATTGACTCAAGTCATGTTCGATCACCCCAAGAGTAACTCTTAAGAGAATGATCTTGGTCATACATGATATATTCCAAGTTCATCCCAAGTGCAATGGGAGGCAGTCTCGAGAATATATAGTGTTGAGTTCAATTTTGCACAAAAGAGAGTCAAATTTTTCTTAATTTAGCACATATGATCAATTTTGAAGGACTAAAATATGGATCAAGCAAGTTTCACCCAAGTTGCTATAGGGACTCTAGAGAACTCCATAAATTCACAATTCATGGTAAAAACCTCTAGAGAAGAAACTTAACAAGAAAAAACAACATGTTTTTCATTTAAGATTTTCAATTTTTAGATTTTAACAAGCTTAGTGTGATAGATGAAATTGGATAGACCTAAGCTAGTGATTTTCTTCAAAGATGTAGCAAGGTGCATTACATGAAGATTGAATCAATTGCATAATAGACAAAGCTCATGAAACAAAAGAAAATGCAGCCTATATGCAATGCATGAACATATTTTCAAACTCCCCCTCAACATGTGAGTCAATTTTAAGCACAAATTGAGTTATTAACAGAGTTAGGCATAGAAAAAACCAAATGAACTCAATTGAAGCCAAAAGCTCAAAAAAGAGGAGAGAAAGATTGAAAAACTGCAACTGAATGGCTATAGAGTTTAGAAAAGATAGCAGAGAACACTAGGTTCAAACTCGCTCTCATCTTCCCCAATGACTAAGAAAGGACAGCTAACTCTTGAACTCCAACACAGAGCAAACATGCACACTGCCTACCAGGAGGCCCAACACCGCTAGACCTATAAGTCCGTGAGTGAGCTCAACCAAGAAGAAGAAAAGAATAGCATCCTCAAGCATAAGATGAGAGGTCCATGCCAAGCATGCCAAGTCTAGGTGAAGTGAACTCGTAACTCTAAAGAGAAAACCCATAGCACCAGAACAAAACAAAAGAAAGAAGAACCTAAGAGAAATAATATAATACATAATATACAAGCCGCTCCCCTCACGTAGGGCGTAAGGGCACAAGACCCCAAGCTCACTCCTCGGGCAACAAACCTCGAGCTATTCAAAGGCTTGATGAAGATATCGGCTAATCAAGGTCACTCTACAAATCAAGCACGATATCCCCTTCTCTATATGGTCTCTAAGGAAGTGATATCTAATATCAATGTGTTTGGTCCGAATGTTGACTGGTTTTTAGCAATGCAAATAGCGTAGTGTTGTCACGTAAAAGTGGCACACTCGTATATCTAACCCAAAGTCCCGCAAGGTCGATCTCATCCAGAGAACTTGGCTACAAAGAATCGGTGCAGAAGAACATACTCGGCCTCGCGATTGATCAGGCAACCCTGCATCGCTTCCTAGATGACCAAGAAACAAGAGAAGTGTCAATGAATTGGCAAGTGCGAAGTGTTTCTTCCTATCTATCCTACACCAAGAAAGTCAAGATCGGAAAAGGCTCTAAGAGATAGACAAGAGGAGGAAGAGTACCAAATACCATAATCAATGGTAGCGCCAAGGTACGGAAAATGCGCTTCACCACTGTCGCTGAGAGGCACGAGGAGAAGCTCGAAATCGGGCGCACATACACACAAAGAAAGTGTATGTCCGCCTCGACGCAGATGAGATACAAGAGGGAGCCAATTATGCTACGAAACTCGCTTTGATCAACAGCTCACCATCCTCATCGTGCTCGAGGATGCGGTGGTGGCGGAGTTAACACCGCTTCCGTCGACATGTCGAGCGCCTTAGGAGGTCCCGTGTACTTGCCTTGATGCAAGAAAGTGCCTCTCAAGTCCGCTTGATCCGAAGCCAAGGAAGTAGCTCAACTCGCCCATCATACTCATCTCAAACTCAGACTCATCACATCGTAAACCGAGAGACAAGAGAATGAGAGGAGCCACCAAAATGATATCGCCCACATAAACCGGACAAGAAGAAAATGAGACTCATGGTGTCTGATGAACAGAGTTTTGTCTACTATGCCTATTTTAAAGTCATGGCTGAGAAGATAAGACTTGAGCCTCTCATACCATGCTCTGGGGGCCTGCTTGAGTCCATACAGAGCTTTGGAAAGCTTGTATACATGACTCGAAAACTTGGGGTTCTCGAATCCTGGAGGTTGCTTGACATAAACCTATTTTTCAATATAGCCATTGAGGAATGCACTCTTGACATCCATTTGATAAAGCTTGAAGCCTTTGGATGCAGAAAATGCAAGCAGGATTCAGATAGCCTCTAGCCTAGCTACAGGGGCAAAGGTCTCCTCAAAGTCAAGACCCTCAACCTGAAATGAAATGAAAATGTTTCCTCAAATCATTTCTTTCCCTTCCGCATTTACATTACGCATTTAAATTACGCAATTTAAATTTCGCATTTACTTTCTTGCAATTTACATTTACGGAATTTGGATTTGCCTCCTCTCCTTCTAAATGCCTTTGGATCTTTTGCTGAGGATGTATGATTGATGGATGGGTCTTCTTCAGACCATATCCCAATCATTTAGGCAAATCTTATGTTCTTTTTTGCAAGAAACCGATTTTTGTTCTTGAGAGGATGATTCTTGGAAGATCGTGTTTTTGGTGTTCTTAACTTGTGTTCTAGCTTGGTATGATATGTGGGAAGCCATCCAGGATCATCTTGATCATCAAGAACCCACGAGCTAGCTAAGGGCAAAGTTTTCGTTCTTGAACCCGTTTTTGTGCACCCTTCCGTAAATTTGAAAAAGGTTAGAACTTTGACATCGATTCTTGCAATCGCCAGTTGGAATAGGTTCCTGACATCCATAGGAAGGTTTCCACAAAGTTTCATTAAGTTTGGATCAGCTGATCAAAAGATTCCTCAATTTTTATTTTTGAACGCGGGATGAAGTTATTGTTCATAGTGCTGATTTCCCTGTAGCTACAAGCTGCAGACGAAGAAGCTCGATACAAGGTAGTCTTGGGGCTATCGTTCATTCGACACTACCGGGTCTGTGAGCGGTAGTGCTGGCCTCTGGCTGATATTTTTGGGTTTTTCGCTATCTCCACTGCCCTTTGATGTTGTGAAGCTGTTGGTTGGAGTATTGGGGTTTGAAAATTTTATTTTGGGATCATTCACCCCCCTCTTATCGCCATCTTGATCCTTCAGTATGATCATCTTTTGATGCCAAGCTATGTCACACTTCCTTTGGTGTGTGGCAAAGAGATCACAACAAAATCTTTTGGAAAATCCACTCGAACATAGACCCTCCCGACAATCCTGGTCTCACTATTCTCCCTTACGCATACAACAGAAGAATAGAAAGGACTTATCATTGGACAGATGTGAGGCCACTGTATGGACATCGACCATTATTGCACAAAGCTAGGTCCACCACCTGAGGCATCCTATGTTGGACTCGGTAACTTACTTTGGTTTAGGTTCGTCCCATTCCAGACATGTGGTTATATGTTTGGCCCAGTTCAAAGGCTTGCAAGGTTAAGTCCTTAATTGACCGAGGCAAGACTTCCAATCACTCAAATTGCACACAGCCCTCATATTCACTCATATTTCAAATGGCACACAGCTCCCAAATGTCACACAGACCCACCATGATACAAAGTCTCTTGTCACTTGCCCTAGTCTAAATCATTTACCATATCAGTTGATTATTATGCAACACATGCCATCAACAAGTCAACATCATTACAGGACAACACGTGTCTCTATAACTCAACATCATCGTGTGGCAACACATGAAACATCATATCATAACACATGCCATCAACAAGTCAACATCATTGCAGGACAACATATGTCTCTATAACTCAACATCATCGTGTGGCAACACATGAAACATCATCTGATAAACATGTTCCATATTCCGCTAATCAAATTGAATTTGCATTTTCAAAATGATATCAATAACTCGTTGCATGGCTAAGCACTCTATTCATGTTCTAACCAACCCACATTAGCATGTAGAAATGACCAACTATTAATAAACCATTCTAGGGTGAAAAATGAATCATGACATACAAATGACAAGGTGGACATATTTCAATTAGGTTGAATAACTAATCCCAAATTAATCGAAATCATTTTACTTTGAATAAGCATGCAATAGTTTAAAACAATATAAATTTGTAAACTGGGCTCAATATGATCAAAGCACAACTTGTCTGGAAAAAGCTCTTGCTCCTGCTCTGAACCTTGCTCTTGGATCAACAACTCTCCTTCGAACACCTCAGGCACTTCGACGTCTACGCGAATCAAGAAACAATAGCAATAAATACCTAAAACAGAGAGCAAACAAGACTCCAAAAATTAAATAAAATTTATCATTAAATAGACCTCAATTTTACAATTTTTTAGAAACTAGAATCACCACAATCAGAGCTCGTATGAGGAAGAACGGGCTCATGAAAGTTTGAAATAAAAGATAAATGTAGAAAAAGAATAAACCTTAATTAACCGAATTACTTTTCTACTGGTAATTCAGATTAATGATATCATGCTAACGTCATAATCCCAATTTATCAAGAATAAAAATATATAAACTAAATCCTATCAAACTGATAAGTGGGCCTGGGTCTATGGACTCAGTCCATGAACTAACATGCGACCATCGTAGACTCGGTCCACGGTGCTTCGGTTACCATGCCCAATGTCAGCGCTGATGTCGCACAGCTGACGCAAGTAGGGAGACACGACGCATCGAGCGTGTGACACATGGCACAATCTCGATCATCCATTCTAGATCAAACGGTCGAGATTAAGGCGAAGGCAGCGACGACGGTGAAGACTGTAGGACCAAGGATAACCGACTAGAGGGGGGTGAATAGGAGGTTTCTAAATTTTTTGAATCTATTTTGCAATTAAGAAAGACACTAAGATATAGGAGTAATAATTGAAAATTCACAACTATAATCTCTAGCAATCACTTAAATTACTTAATCAATTCAAGTATAGCTGAAACAATTATAAGCTCAAATAGTCTACTCAATTTTTACTAGTAATTAAATTTATCACAAGAATGAAAAATATAAATCACAAGAGAGTAAGAGACAAGATTTTTGACCCGTGATCTCGGAGACTCGCCGGTCTCCCCTACTCCACGTTGAGGTGACTTGAACCACATCAAGCCAGCTCCACTCGCTTGAGCCTTTCTCGATCACTAAGGTAGTTCTTCCCCGCTCCTGGTAGGCGAACTCTGACATTCACAACTTTCCGGGGCTTCTCACAATCTTCATTGAGAAGCTCACCATGCACGATCGCCTCCAAGCCATCTAGGAGGCTGCAACCTCTAAGAGTAATAAACCTTGATGCTTGCTTGAAGTTGAATTTGAGTGTCTAAAGGCTCAAAATCACTAAATGCAACACTCAAACTTGCTCCTCACACTCACAAAAGAGAATTGAATGCACTAAAGAGAGGAGAGCACTTGCTAGAGCTCAAATATCATCAATGAGGACCAAGAGAGGCTCTAGAATGCAAGTAGGGGTGTATTTATAGCCCCCACTAATTTTTCTAGCCGTTGGAGCTCGAATTGGGCTAAAATCAGATTTTCCGGTGCTACCTCCCATGTAGGACCGGTAGCACTGGGCTCCATTCCAACGGTTAGAACAGTGCATTAAATGCACTTGTCAGAGACCGTTACAGAGGGTCCAGTGCTACCGCCCAACTAGGATCGGTAGCACCAGGACCTTTTTATTTTTGCTTCGTCACATTTGAACTTCTCTAGAATTAAAGCACCGGGCTGAGGGCCGGTGCTACCGCTCGCCCGGTAGCACCACGCTACCATGGGCGGTAGCACCAGGCTCCCAAAGAGCACAAAAAGGATGCTCTGGAATTATCACACGGGCTAAAAGGCCGGTGCTACCGCTCGCCCAGTAGCACCGCACTTCCATGGGCGGTAGCACCGGACCGCCCAATTGCCCAAAAATGGGGTTCTCTGGAATTTTTGCACCGGGCTGAGGGCCGGTGCTACCGCTTGTCCGGTAGCACCGCGCTACCATGGGCGGTAGCACCGGGCTCCTAGAGAGCACAAAAGGGTGCTCTCTGGAATTTTCACACCGCCCTTATAGCCGGTGCTACCGCTCGCCCGGTAGCACCGCGCTACCATGGGCAGTAGCACCGGTCTTCCAGAGACTTTAAATTTGTTTCCATAGAATTTATTCAATGAGACTAGAAACTTGTCATAATGCATGATCTTGAGAATAAATTTGAGCCTTTAAACCCTAAATGACATCAAGACAATCGTCAAGATCCCTCTTTATAGTACGGCCCTAATTCTAGGAACCCGATCTTTTCTCCAGACTCCGAGATCGGCAAAAAGCTAGAGAAAGGTCCTTATATTTATACCTTTTCACTTTCTTGACGTATTGATCTTCTCTTTGCGCCATTTTTTATACTTCCATGATCACCAAGCTTGGGACTAACCTATTTTCAATATTCTTAAGGAAAATATTAGTCCTTTAACCAAAGTTGTCATTAATTATCAAAACCAAACCAACATGGGGGGCCTAGATGCTTTCAAAGACACGCGCAAGACGACGCAAGCAACGCGTCGCAACGTGCATACTAGATCGGACGATTACGACTATACGAAGGTCGGCGACGGTGGTGTGGACACGTGGTAGGACCCGGACGTGAACACACGACACGATTTGGATCACCCGTTCTAGATCGAATGGCCAAGGTTCGGCTGCGATGGGTACGAAGGCGAGGACACGCGACAGACGGAGGCGGCATCTATGCGGCTCAATCGTGGACGTTCACGACGGATCATACGACTAACGATGAGGGCGAGGAACAACAGCGCAAGATGGCAAGGTTCTCACCGAATTTAGGGATGAAGACCACAGTGACGGCGTTTCGGTGCTCCTCTGGCGACGGCTCTTGACTGGTCCGAAGCGTCTCAGTGCAAGGATCTCACATCTGGGCTCAAACTCGTGGAAACTCGACGACGGCAAAAACTCGTGAAAACCAACAATGATGGCTCTAGAACTTTGGCTAGCTCGCATGAGCAAACGACGGCGCTGCGGGTGATGGCTCCTAGGGCAAAACACATGGCACGAGGTAGGCTTCCCAGTTTGTGGGGTCGGTGCATTAAATAGTGCCCACTGCTTTTGGGTATAGCGCGGAGAATCACAGAGAATCCACGGTGGCGACAGAGTGTGACAGAGACACAGCGAGTGATGTGGAGCAATCCTGGGCATCCACGCGTCGCACGATCGACGGTCCACAACGTGTAGCTACGCGACGTGCTCTCGAGTGTCAAATAAAGATCCGATGGTTTAGGCTCCAAGCGTTAGGGTTCGTGGGCGAGCGGGTTGGCAGTGCGGGTTTGGCTGGGCCCAATTGGGTTTCGGCCCAACCGATTTTACAACATTTTCAGGCTTTTCTTATTTAAATAAATCCTAAAAATTAAACTAAGCCAAAATAAATAGTACAAATATCAGAAAAATTCTAGAAAAATTCTAAAAAAATATTTTGAGACATTTTTAACTCAAATAAAATATTTCCAATAAAAGTTTATTTAAACTTTTCAAATGTTTAAATAAATCTTCACAAAAGGCTTAACTCTAAAATAATAAATAAATTCCAATTAAATTCCATAAAATTAACAATAATATAAAATCCATAATAAATCTAATAAATGCAAAAATTGGGATGATACACTTATGGTCCTAATAACTAGCAATATTTTACCATGATCAAAAGATGCAAGATGCATTTGCATATTTTCTCTCCTAAAGATGCCTTTTCCACATTTTCTCCCCCTTTTGTCAATGTAGGCATCAAGAGAGTATTTTCTTCCTTGTTTAACATGTATGCATGAAATGCATGCTAGAAGAGCTTTGAAAATTATCCAAGTGACCATATAGACAAAGCATAACACAAAGCTACTCAAGTTTAGATTATGCTAATCTAAGACATGTCCAAATGCAAATTGTAATATCTTTGCTAGCAAGCACAAATAAGATTATATTATTTTTGCATGATTTTAACAAGTGCAACACTTAGTATAATCTCCAAACTAGAAGCAAAGCCATACAATGGATCAAATGGATGAACTAGAGTTCAACCTAGTCAACACTTTGGAGAAGTTACATATGTATAAAAGATCCTTCGTGCTCAATCATCTTTGATGCAATTTTTTTTTAAAAAAACTTTAACGCACATAATGGGGAGCAAATGTTTGACTATTTGCATTCTTTAACCACTTTTCCTTTTAAGCACATAATAGGGTGCAAATATTTGACAACATTTGCATTCTTTATCCACTTTTCTTCTTTTTTATTTGCATATTTTATTTTGATTGACTCAAACCATCATCGACCATCTCAAGCAAGAAGCTTAAAAGAATAGTCTTGATTATACATAATACATTCCATGTTCATTCCAAGTGCAATGGAAAGCAATCTCATGAATTTAGAGTGTTTAGTTCAATTTTAGCACACAAAAGTCAATATTTTATCATTTTTAACACTTAGATTCATGAGCAACAAGAAGGATTCTAGTATGAATCGAATTAGCTTCACCCAAGCTGCTATAGGGACTCTAGTAGAAATCCAAGATTTCATAAAACATGGCATATGCACCTAGTGAGGAAATATAGCAAGTAAAAGCTACAAGTTTCATTAAGCTTTCATTAAAGTTCACCTTTTATTTTTAGCAAACATAGCATGATTAAGGAAAATGAACTTAGACATGACTAAGCTAGCAATGATCTTCAGAAAAGTAGCAAGTTGCATATCATGAATAACAGTTCATTTGCATAATAGACAAAGCTCATTAAAACAGAAAATGAAGTTTATATGCAATGCGTGAAACAGCTTCTCAAACTCCCCCTCAACACGTGAATCAATTTTAAGCTTAAAATTCTGGTTCAAGTTGAGTTATTAGCATAATTAAGTGCAGAAAACCTCCAAATGAACTCTACTAAAACAAGAAACAAGAACGATAAGAGTAAGCCAAGAAACTGAAAACTGGTTAGACTAAAGAGCATAGAAAAGATGGTAGAGAATATTATGGCTCATACTCGCTCTCATCTTCCCCATATGACTAACATAGGAAAGTTGACCCTACATACTCTAGCTAAGGAGTACACACAGACCGTGTCTACCCAGGGGCCCCAACACCTGTTAGACCTATAAGATTGTGAGAAAACTCAACCTAGAGAGATGATAAAATAACTAATTAAGCATGATAGCAACCTATAGATAGCATAAGATGAGAGGTCCATGCAAAGCATGCTAGAAGTCTAAGTAAAGTGAACTCAGTATTCTATCACTAACCCTAAATGCACCCAAAAAATTCAAAACAAAAGGAAATGCTGGAAGAAAATATATAATATATAATATACAAGACCAGCTCCCCCTCAAGATATACCGTATGGACTCATAACTCCAAGCTCTCCCCTTAAGGCCACAAACCTAGATCTATCCAAAGGCTTGGTGAAAATATCAGCTATCTGATGGTCACTCTCCACAAACTGGAGCACTATATCACCCTTCTCCACATGGTCTCTAAGGAAGTGGTACCGGATATCTATATGCTTGATCCTGGAATGCTGTATTGAGTTCTTGGAAATGTGAATAGCAGCAGTATTGTCACAAAAAAGTGAAACACTATCTATGTCTAACCCAAAATCCCGCAAGGTCGACCTCATTTAAAGCACCTGACTACAGCAACTACCTGCTGCAACGTACTCGACCTTAGTGGTGGACTATACAACTCCAAACTGCTTTCTACATGACCAAGAAATAAGAGAAGTGCCAATGAATTGGAAAGTGCCAGAAGTTCTCTTCCTATCTATCCTATATCCAACAAAGTCTGCATCGAAAAAGGCTCTGAGGGACAGACAATGAGAGGAAGAGTACCAAATACCATAGTCAATGGTAGCTCGAATGTACCTGAAAATGCATTTCACCGCCTGACGATGAGAGGCACGAGGAGAGGCCTAAAATCGAGTACACAAACATATAGCAAAGTGTATGTCCAGCCTCGAAGCCAGCCTCGAAGCCGTGAGGTACAAGAGGGAACCAATCATACTCCTGAACTCCTTCTGATCAACTAGCTCACCATCCTCATCAGGCTCAAGAATGGTTGTGGTGGCCATAGAAGTCATCACCGGCTTCCCTTCAGACATGTCAAAGCGTATCAGGAAATCGCATCTAAAAACTGAGATACAAGAGTATGCGAGGATCCACCAAAGATAATGTCATCCACATAGATCTGGACAAGGAGAAAGTCCGAGGCTACATGTATGACGAACAAGGTCTTGTCTACCTTACCCATCTCAAAACTATGACTAAGAAGGTAGGACTTAAGCCTCTTGTACCAAGCTCTAAGGGCCTGCTTATGTCCATACAAAGCCTTGGAAAGCTTATAGACATGATTTGGGTATTTGGAGTTCTCAAATCCTGGAGATTGTCTCACATAATCCTCTTCCTTAATGTACCCATTGAGGAATGCACTCTTGACATCCATCTGATATAGCTTGAATCCCTTGGATGCCGAAAATACAAGTAGGATCCTAATAGCCTCTAGTCTAGCTACAGGGGCAAAGGTCTCCTCAAAATCAAGACCCTCGACCGAGAGAAGCCTTGAGCAACTAGCGTAGCCTTGTTCCTAATGACAACCCCATCCTCACTTTGCTTTTCTTGAACAACCACTTGGTCCCAATGACATTATGACCAGATGAAGGCTCAACAAGCTACTAGACCTTGTTTCTCTCGAAGTTCTCTAGTTCCTCATGCATTGCATTGATCCAGGACTTATCGGATAATGTATGAGAAACATCCTTCGACTCAAAGAAAGCAATGAAGGCAGAATAGAGATATAAATGAGAAAGGCTTGTCTTTGAGCATGTGAAACGCTCAAATAAATCACCGATCATTTGATTAGGTGGATGATATCTCTGAATATGACGGGGAGGTCCAGAAGCAGAAATGGCCTCTACCTCATGCAAAGAAGAGGTAGGAACAAAGCCACTGACTGTTGAAAAGTCTGAAGGTAAGGGTTGGTCTCCCTAAGGTGTAGAGATAGAAACAGGAGGCACCTCAGGTGCGGAGGGAACTGGATCAGGCAAAGAGCCGTCATCTCCATCATCCACATCATCTACAATGATGGTCTCGGAGAGAGGAGAAGAGCCTGAAATATCTGTTCTAGTGACTGGACTAGTCTCATTAAAGGTCATCTCATAGGTCTCTATAATCCTACCCACCTCACAACTCCAGACTTTGTAGCTACGAGAAGAAGTCGAGTAACATACAAAGATATCGTCAGAAGAATGTAACTCGAACTTATCTAGGTTCCCAGACTTCAAAATGAAACATTTTCAACCAAAAACACAAAAGTGAGAAATATTAGGCTTTCGCCCGTATCTCAACACATATAAAGTGTGATGCAAATGTGCCATCAAGAAAACTCTGATGGACACGTGGCAAGCAGTAGCTACAGCTTCATCTCAAAACTTCCTAGGAGTACTGTACTCATTTAGCATCATCCTAGTCATCTCGACCAAGGTCATGTTCTTCCTCTCCACTACGCCATTCTGCTGAGGGACGTATGTAGAAGAGAACTGATGCTCAATACCTGACTTCTCACAAAACTCTCAAAGTAGGAGTTCTTAAACTCCATACCATTGTCACTATGTATAGCTCGTAAGGCACCTAGGAGCTCAAAAGACAACCTATGGACCAAACCCCTGAAGTAGGTAAAAGAATCATCTTTCGAAGCCATGAAGAACACCCAAGAATACCTTGAAAAATCATCAACAATGACAAGAACGTATCACTTCCCATCCGCTAATTGCACTCTGGCTAGACTAATAGTGTCTATATGTAAAAGCTATCCTGGTGCATCAGTCATTACAACAGTGACTAGGCGATGAGAAGCAGCAACCATCTTGCCATGTCGGCAAGGAGAACAAACTAATTCTTTGACCATCTTTAGTTTGGGCAAACCACGAATGAGATCATGGCTGCTAACTCGGGTCAATTGATCAAAACCAATGTGACCAAGTCTTCTATGCCAGAAGGAGAGATCACGGGACTCTGAAGCAACTAGGCAATGAAGAAAATCACCAGAAGAATTAGCAAAATTAGCACGAAAAACTCTCCCATATCTAGAAATCCCGCAAATTAACCCTTTAGAAGAATCTAGAATTCTACAGGCATTACACTTGAAGCTTACCTCAAAATTGTCATCGATAAGCTGAGAAACAAAAAACAAATTATATTGCAGCTTACTTACTAAGGCAACGTCCTTAAGAATGAAATTATTATTAATGCAAATGGTACCTTTAGCGATGACTCTACCTGACAAAGCATCCTCAAAGGTGATTAACTCATCACTGGGAGCACGGACTAGGAAGAGAACCAACGAGAGTCTCCAGTCATATGGCGAGAATAACCAAAGTCTACGATCCAAACCTCTCCCTTCCTAGCCCTACGAACCTGAATAAAAGAGAGCGAAAGATCGATGACTCAGTATTGGGTTAGATCAATGCAGATTTAGGAACCCAATACTGAGTCACCTGACGAACAGAAGTAGCAGTCAAAGAAACAAAAGATTGAACTCTAGTGTCTCTCCGTGGCTCAACTCTCACAAACTCAGAGGCAACTCCTGCAGAAAGTCTGGGAACTGGTGCTGGGTTGGACCGCCGATATGTAGAGGCCAGACCATCCTAGAAACGCTGCCCAAACCTCCTACTGGAGGAAGCAAACTCATGCCACTGATATCCACCTCGATGGAAAAAACGAGGAATATCAAGAGGATGGTGGAAAGACTGACAACGGACAGCTCCAGGACCAAAACTCGAATGAACAGCTTGAAAACTGAGTCCTGGATGATGTCCAAAAGCAGCAAACTTTCTAACCTGTCTAGAAGCCGTGGGTGCCTTAGGAGCACTCAGAGTTCGGGGATGACCCTGAATACCCCTAAGGGCATGAACATACTCACACTGTGAGATTTTGGCACGTTTGAAACAGAAATCAGCCAAATATCCATCCTTCTGACAGAAGATGCAAGTATGCTTCACCTTACTAGAGGCAAAAGCTGCAAGAAGAGGGCTACCTTCTCATCAGAGATCCCATGGACAACACCTGCTGACCTAAACACTGTGGTGCTAGTCCTAGGAGCAACCACAATCTCTCCACTCTTGGAGACACGAACAACTGTAGGTGGATGTGCCCGTACGTGCTCAAGTAGTCAAATCATCGTAGACCCTGATTGAATCTGCTAATCTTGGATTGGTCTAGGATGATATTGAGCTTCTTCTTGCCTTCAACAAACTTCTCGAGAATGCTCATAAGGTACTCATACTCTCAGAAGAGAGAGGTACAAGAAGAATATGGGGGAAGATGAAGAAGAAGAGCCAGAACTAAAAGAACGAATAGCACATGCGTATCTCTCCCTATGCACAACTGCCTTAATCTTGAGGGCCTCACAAGAAATGCATGGGGTATTTCTAATCCTAACTTTCTAGGCCTCTAGCTTCTTCCTAAGTTCCTCATGGATCTTGTCCATGTCCTCCTCAATCTCAACACATTGCAAGCAACTTTTTTTTGTGATTTAGCTAGTAGATCCTTAGTCAAATTTGCACACTTGACATTTAAAGCATCATTGTAAAGTTTTAGTTGCCTACAACCCTTACATAAGCTGACTGGGTCCTTAGAAGCATGTTGTTCAAGTTCATTATTTTTAGTAGAAAGCTTCCTGAGATGAGTGCTCATGGCATCGATTTCAGCAAGCAATTTTCACAAAAAGCGCTAGTGTGAGCCTGAAGAAAGCTAGCATTAATAGGAATAATAGGAGTACTAGCATTCTCCTCTACTTAAAAAACACACTATCATGCATGGTCCTTAGGTTTTCAAGCTCCACAAGCAAAGCATCGCATAGAGTACACTCACCAGCATGCTACTCAAACTTGTTGTAGTCACGCTTGTATTGATGTTGCACTCACCGTCTTGATCTTGCACTCACCATCTTGATCTGAGTGGTTCCCTCATGGTATATATCGAGGGTCACCCAGATCTGGCGGGTAGATCGAAGGTGAGAAATTCTGTCGTACTCACTGCGTCTAAGATCCTGTATAAGGATGTTCCTTGCCTTAGCATTTGTCTCAACGTCAGCCATATTTGTGGCATTGATGTTCTCATCGGCAAGAACCTCATACGGGAGCTTCACCTTCTACAAGATCATGAAGCCCTGGGCAGTGATGTATGACTCCATTTGTAACTTCCAAAAAGGATAGTTGACCCTAGAAAAAATTGTAGGTTTGGTGGAATACTTGTTCGACGTCATGGTTCTTAAGACCGGTTAAGATCTAGAAAAAAAAACAGGCTCTGATACCAATTGAAAGACCAAAATGGCGATAAGAGGGGGGTGAATGATCTCAAATAATTTTTACCACCTACTGGACAAGAAGAGCCAACAAAAAATTAAGAACTTCACCCTATGCTTGCTCGTGGGGTTTTGATGATCTTAGATGACCGCCCACATGTCACAGCAAGCACGAACAAGAGAAAAACAAGCATAGAATATGATCTACTAAATCTTTCTTCTCAAGCACAAAGAACGGTTTCTTGCCAAGATTGAAGCAAAGTTTGCCTAGATGATTGGAATATGATCTAAAAAAGATTCATCCATCAATCGTTCATCCTCGGTAAAAGATCCAAAAGCAATTAGAAGGAGGGGAGGCAAAGCCAACTTGCAAAAATTTAAAGTGCGGAAAGTAAATGCTGAATGTAAATTTCAAAATAGTAGAGAAAATTAAATTTGCATTGCATAGATAGGAAGGTTGTAACATCCCATAAAATGCAAACATAAGAAAAATAAAAATTTAAAATGGAATTAAATAAAAAGTTCAATTGGAATCAAGATTTTGATTTTTAAACAATATCTTTTCTTCTTTTCTTACATTTTAATCTTAAGAAAAGAGGAATAGCAATAGTAAAACTATTTCTTCCAAAACAAATAAACTATAAAAATAAATTTATAATGTGATCCTTAATTTTAATTTTAATTTCTTGAGTTTTCTAAATTATTGGTTTACCTTGAGTTTTTGTTCTAAAAGAAAAGTTATATATATTGAAACGGTAAATGGTAAAAGTAAAAAGATAAAATATAAAACCAATAAAATTTGTAAAAATCTTAGATAAATCTCAGATCCATCCAGGACCCTGATTATGCAACTTGCACTGATCTGGATTAATAAAATAAAATAAAAAGACAAAAATAACCCTGTCTAGATACTCTGAACCGACATTGTAAGAATTCTTCAGATGCTACTAGACATTAAACAGAGTTAAAATTTTAACAATGCCAACATCTTAATCTTACCCATGCCTGGAAAAAATATCAAGAATTAAATCCTAAATTTAGTATTTTTAGATATTAAAAAACAGACAATCAGAAAAGCTGAAAATGGTAATATCAGAATTATTAAAATTAAAATATACAATATAAAAATATTCAAATTTTATATAATATCAATAATGCCACTCCAGATCTTCATAAAAAATTTCATAAAATAATAAACTTATTTTTATCTTAAATTAAATAAAATTCAGAATCATCAGAAATGACAACTATGTATTGTCAGATTTTTATAAATGATTTTACCAAGAATTTTTATGTAAAACTTTTAATGGACTCTCATATTTACCTTTACGACCTATGGAAAAATTTCAATTTTCTTTTAATTGTTTAACAATCTGATCCATTGTATTTTATCCCGTGCTGTCCAGAGAGTTCGGCAGATCTATCATCTTTGGTCTCTGCTATGTGGGCTCGACATGGCAGCCAGCCAACTCACCGACCTCTCGCTGCCAGATCGCCCCCGCACGTTAGCTCTTCCGTTCTCTCCCCTTTTCTCCCGAACTCGCCCGCGCAATGACGATCCGTCTCGGATCTTCGCCGCCCTGTGCCGCGTCAAACCGACTCCAAGCCCAATTTAAGCGTCGCCCGTCGCAGCAGCAGCCGTTCTTCTCCCGCTTGCCTCTTTCCGTCGCATTTTCACCCCATCTTCCCAAACTTCGGCCTTCGTCCAAGAATGGGAAAACTTCAATTAAACCTATACATCGAACCATGGCTTGAATCACTTAGCATGAAGCTTCCTCGTAGCACTTAGCACCTTTCTCTGTCTTTAATTCAAATCCATCTTCTCCGGTGAGCCACCGTGATCGAGTTTCCCCTTCCGCCACCGCTCTCGCTCGGTGAGACCTCACCCCGCTTACTCCTTTTCTCAGATAAATGCAAAAACGAAACCCACAGAGTCCCTTGATACACAAACCGATGAAATTGTCCGGCGGGAACTCGCGTTCGGGCTTCTCCGCCGGCTAGCCATGTCCGCCGCCGCCCCCTCACGGTGGCGATACCCTTTCCGGCCACTACCCACCACACTAGTACCTCCCCCGTGTGCGCAAGGATGCTCTGAAACTCGTGGTGAAACCCATTCACCGCCTCCGGTAGTGCTTCACCATCGGCAAGCCTCGGCCATGTCCGTCGCCGCCTCCCTCCGGTGGTACGCCATCTCCGTCCACTTCCGGCCGAACTATCACCTCTCTCATGTGCGCATAGACATGCTGATGCTCATGGCGGAGCCGATTCGCCTCCTCCGGCGAAGTCTCGCCGCCGGCGAGCTCAAACCGAAATCATTCTGTTTTGTCTCATTGCCGGTGGACCCTTGGTCGTCTCTCTGCAGCAGCGATCATCGGTCTCATGGGCCCGCGTCGTGCACGTAGCACAGCCAGTCTCTGCCATCTGGGCTCGGTTTGTCAGTGCCTCGGCCCAGCTCAGTCCAAAAAAGGAAAGCGCAATTGCAACCCGAAAGAGTACTTTCCCTTTAAGGTAAATTTTCCTATTTTCTGTATTTTCCCAAACCACAATGCATTCAAATGCTTATAACTTTTGAACTATCAAGCCAAATGAAATGAAATAAATTTATATATTCATGATAAATCCTATAGATTCAGAATATACAAAAATATTTTGAAATTAAACTATGTTTAAATTTTAAATTAAATTTAAAGAAAAAGGACTAAGAGATGCCATTTATAGAATTTTCACAAATGAGCTCCAAATTGAATGAAACAAATTTTGGTAGAATCCTTAGATTCTCAGAAACCTAAATATAGAAAATAATTAGGGTTCACCATAGGAAAATTTTGAGTTATTACATGTAGTAAGTAAATAGTTCAATATTAATCCAATTAATTTTAGTGTTTTGAATCTGAAATTTTAAATAGTTAGATTATAGATCAAATGAACTCAAATCCTGGTAAAATTAGTTTTGTATCACTCCTGATGTTATAAGGATCCCAAATATACAAAAATATTTCATATTAATGCAATGTTAGAATAAATCTATATCAAGCCTTGCTAATCTTTTATATAGAAAACATCTCGGATAAAAGCAAAATATTGTGAAACCAACTATAAAAAACTCTTAGTGATGTCCCATGCTAGTGCCAGTAAAATGAATAAATAATCATGTAAGGTAGTCGCAAACTAAGAACTAAAACTAAATCCTTATCGTGTAGACTATAAAACTAATTAAGCATTTTCAGTAACCTGTAAAACATCTCATCTTAATGCAAATTTTATGAAGATTAGTTTAGAAATAATATTTAAGATATGTCCTACCATATTCTTGAAAAATATTTTATTTTCATCTTGCTTTGCATATGAATCCTGCTAGCCTAATATCCTTAAATAATATGGTCATCATAACCCTTAATATCATATAAGCTATTTCGGCAATGAATATAGTGTTTCGTCTAGGCACTAAAATATATGAAACCAGCGTAGGGTTGCTATTCAGAGTATAGACTACGCTTTTTGAAGAAATAATCTTATTTCATTATGTTTTGCATATAAATCCTATTAGCCAAATAACCCTAAGTATTATGTTTTATGAACTCAATTATATGAGTAAGAAAACTTTGTAATAATGAACAAATATGTAATTAAGATATTTGTATCACCAGAACCTTCTTAAAAATCATAAATAAATCCAGTAACCTAGCTCAATAGGTCTAACATATTCAGAGTCACTTCTTATGCAAAATCACTTAAGGAATTAAGTGCTATTCGCATAACCCTTTAATTTGTGTTTTAATTCTATTAATCCAAATAATTTTAGCATCTATAATTCGAATTTATAAATACAAAAATTCATAATTTTAGCCTCTTGAATTCGTAATTCAAGAATAGATAATCTATAAAAGAAACCATGTTTGTTCATCATAAAAATCATTAACAATATGAATATATAATTAACTAAATCATGAGGTCTTGAAATCATAATTCTAAACCTAAAATATTCCTGTTTTCATTAGTGAATCTTCATTTGATTTTCTGTCTGTTTTCTTTTTGCCCTTATTAAAATTGGATATTTGCTATATTTCCGATTGAACGATGTGTAGAATCCAACGTCGCTGCTTCCGTCGTTGCCTCCGTCAGCTGTGGCCTCGTCTTCGTCGTAAGCAATAAATAAGCAAGGCAAGCACCCCCTTTAATCATATTGATCCCAGCTTTATAAATGTTTCCATTAAATGTTTTACTGCATACTTTATTTTACTAAAGTCTTCTAAATTACTGGTATTGGTAGTTGTACCTGTATATAGCTACTTAGAACTTCCTTGATAAGTATGAAATTGTGAACCTTGATAACCCTAGAATAGCATAGACATTATTTGATGTCAATTTGGGTTACTCACACATAGTATCTTGCTTAGCCATGCTCAAATGAACATAAAACTTTGACATTATTAAAAATGTTGGATATGACATTTAATGGGTATGACCTTTCTTATGGTTGGTATTTTGATTGGAAAATGAAAATAAAACTATGGTTTAGATGCGGGCAATTATTGGCAATAGCCGGGAGTGCATGTCTTTGCACGTAGTGTAGGGGGAGATTATTACCCGTGTCGAGTTAAGGACCGAGCTATGGGTTGTTTTCAGGCCAAGAATTACCGTACAACCACAAGTGCTGGTATGAGACAGCCTTAAACCGATTAAATTATCTAGTTTAACTCTGCACTTTGGAAGGCTGGAGCAGTACGAGCTGTTTCTTTATGAATTGCTCGAAGGGACGTCCACACCGAGGTGCTCATGGATCAAACGTTTACCGATACACCGGTGTACGCCATGCTGTGGGGAAGTTCCATCATTTCTATGCTCTGAGTTCTTCTGCCATAGTATGGGTTTAACGTCCCGGAGCTAGTGCAAAGTTAACCTAGGTAATGTAAAGGTTTTCGTCATGAACATTCTGGCCACTACGTCAAAGGTGCGTGAACTATGCGGCAAAAGGAAAAGATCATGACTTGTGGGAAAAGATGTACACCTCTGCAGAGTGTAAAACTAATCGATTAGCCGTACCCGCGGTTATGGGAACTTGGTAAAGTCATCACATAGTTAGCTGTTTTTATTTTCAAAAAATCTGGTTTCTACCGTGTGACAATAATTTCTACTGTGTGTCAGTAGAAATGATTCTTGGATATGGTCATGATACCCAGGTTTGTGAAACTTTCTTACTCATACTCTACATATTGATATTTCAGTATTAAATTACTTTTACTTAAGTTCCGTTTTGCAATCTACTATTCTGTATTTACATTCCAAATTGTCTTTATGCAAACTAACCATAGTAGCCTTTCCTTTGAAATAGTGTAACAACCCATAAAAATTCAAAAATATGAAAAATGAAAAGTTTGAAATTAAAAATGGAATTGAATAGAATTTCAATTGGAATCAAGATTTTGATTTTTAAACAATATCTTTTCCTCTTTCCTTGTATTCCAATCTTAAAGAAAAGAAAGATTTTCCTCATTAAAACTATTTCTTTCAAAACAAACAAAATATAAAAATGAATTAAGATGTAACCTTTAATTTGAATTTTTAATTTTTGAGTTTTCTGAATTATTGATTCTCTTGAGTTTTTGTTTAAAAAGAAAAGTCTCATAAATTGAAATGGTAAAATGGTAAAAGTAAAAAGATAAAAATACAAAATCAATAAAATATGTAAAAATATCAGATAAATCTCAGATCTATCTAGAATCATGATTATACAACTTGCACTGATCTGTAATAATTAAATAAAGTAAAAAGACAAAAATGACCCTATCTAGATATTCTGAACCGACCTTGCAAGATTTCTCCAGAATTCTGTCGACCTTAACTAGAGTTAAAACTTTAACCATGCCGACATGCTTATATTACCTATGTCTGGTAAAAATATCAAGAATTTATCCCATCGTTTAATAATTTTATAAATTCATAAACAGACAATGAGGAAAGCTGAAAAGTTCAATGTCAGAATTATTAAAAATAAACTTTAAAATTTAAAAATCTTAAAATTTTATATAATGTAAATAATGTCATTTTGGATCTTTTGAAAAAGTTTCATAAAATAATAATCTTATTTTGATCTTAAATTAAATATAAATCAGAATAGGCAGAAAATGACAGTTATGAATTGTCAGATTTTTAGAAATAATTTTACTCATCATTTTTAACTAAAAATTTTACCAGACCATTATCGATTCATTTTCGACATCTACTAAAATCCTCATAAAATAGTGAGTCGGTTTGCTATCTTAATTAATGGAAAGATCACGTGCTGGCCTGAAGAATCAAAATTGAAATTGTCTTCTCTTTGTATTTGGGCCCACATGTCAGCAGCTCATTCTCTCCAGGCTGTTCTTCCTCACGACGCCAAGCCCAAGCAGCCAAACCACCATTTCTCTGGTTGCCTACTTGCCAACTATAAAAGCCAACCTTGGCTCAGTGAAACTTCAATCCTTGCCATATTACCGCTCAATTTCACTGAGTTGCCCCACTTGTCAGCCAGTATTCTTCTCCCGATCATTTCTCTTCTCTCTATCTCGCGCTGCGCCCAGCCAGCCGAGCCCACCGCCTTTCCTCTTGCCTTTCACTCGCGCCAAACCGACTCCGCCGCTGCATATAAACACCGCATATCACAGCAAGAAACCATTTTATCTCCCACTCGCCTCCCTTCGCCGCAACTCCTCTTTTCTTCTCTGGCGCCGGTAGAAGCAGTAAAAGGAGAAAATCGCCAATTCGAACACCACAAACCATTTCTCCTCAGAATACTTCGCCTTGACACCGTGAGGTCATTCCAGCACTCGGCCACCACCTTTTCTTCTCCAGCAAGCCGCACGCCGACTTCTTTCTGCCGCCATCGCCCATGCATGGTGAGAACTCACTCTGGTGTCTCTTCTTCTTGTTTGAACCTAAAAATGAGATCACTAGGTTCGCGATGCTCATCCGAATCTTATTTTCCATTATAATCACCTCAAGACCGAACTTCTTATCACGCCATGGCGCGCCGCCTCTCACGGTGGCGTGACGACCTGTGCCATCTCCGACCAAGCGTTGCTACCCCTGCAGCGCGCAAACATGCTGAGTCTCTAGGTGTAACTCATTCCTCCCCTCCGGTGGCGATTCGCCGCCGGCAAGCTTCAGTCATGACCGCCACCGCCCCTTCACGGTGGTGGGCCGATTCCAGCCACCTCCGGTCACGCCGACTCATCCCTTGCATGCGCACGGCTGCCCTGAAACTAGCTGGGCTACCGATTCGTCTTCTCCGGCTAAACCTCGCCGCCGGCGAGCTCAAAACCGATGTCCCTGTTTTGTGTCTCTGCCATGCGGGACCCTCGTGTCAGTGGGTTCACCCTGCGCAAGCCAGAAGCAGAAAGCGTATTTCCATGGAGAAAAGCGCACCTTCCGCTTTTGGTAAATTTTCCATTTTCTGTATTTTCTTAAACCGAATACATTTTTTTGCTCATATCTTTTGAAGCATAAATCCAAATTGAATGAAATAAATTTCTATATTCATGTAAAATCAAGTACCTTCAGAATATACAAAAATATTTTGAAAATAATCAATGGGTAAATTCTAAATTCAAATTTGAATAGAAGGCCTAGAGATGTGCTAGATATAAAAATATTGCAAAAGAACTTAGAATTGAATGAAGACAATTTTAATGGATTCCTCATGCTACCAGCAACTCAAATATATAAAAATATTTAAATTCTAACTTTGTTTGAATCATTTCCATTAGAAGTTGTTCTCAATGCTATAGATATTCAAAAATACATAGGCTGTACAAAAGAAATCTAAAACAAGTCAAGTTAATTTCTAAATACTTGAATGACAGTAGGATACCCTGTGATGTTGAAATAATTAAGACATGAACTTGATTTAGACTTGATTCATAAATAGTAAGCTATTCAAATGAAAAAGGTGTATATATGAATAAGTGCACATAATAATCCGTAGCAATAAATATATGTATATGCAAATTATTAAATAGGTGTATAAAAGACATAAATTAAAATTAGAATGAGTAATTTGTCACCATTGAAAGGTTTGAAATGAAATATCATATATGCATAGGTTTGAATTACATCAAAAACATAAGCCTTGTATATGTAGAAGAATGTATTCATGTAGAGATAATGAAAGGTATGATCATAATAAAGAACTAAATTTCCAAACATCTAATATAATCAAACTATTTTATTTAGCAAGAATCATTGTAATAAAGTCATAATCAATACTTAACCACATAGTGTATCTTTCGCAAACTAAATTCAAATTTGATAAAACAAAGCCCTGGTAACCTAAAAATGTATGAAATTAACTTAGAAATGTTCTTCAAAGTATAGATTATCATATTCTGGAGAAATAATCTTATTTCATCATGTTTTACATATAAATCCTAATAACCAAATAACCTTAAGTATTATGCTTTATGGACTTAATTATGTGAATAAGCTAACTTTGAAATAATGCACAAATATGTAATTTGTATCACCAGAACCTTCTCAAAAACCACTAATGTATAATTGGTAATTTAACTTATCAGACCTAATATGTTCGCAAACGCTTATTATGCAAAATCAATTAAGTGTTATTCATTTATAGTTTCCAGCTCAATTGTCTAATATGTTAATTCTATTAATCCAAATAATTTTAGCATCTATAATTCGAAGTTATAAATACAAGAATTTATAATTTTAGCCTCTTGAATTCGTAAATCAAGAATAGATAATCTATCAAAGAAACCATGCTTTCTTTATCATAAGTCATTAACAATATGTTTGTATAATTATCTAAATCATAAGATCTTGAAATCATTCAAACCAAACCCTAAAACATTCCTGCCTTCTGCAATGAGTCTTTATTTGGTTTTCTGTCTGTTTTCTTTTTGCCCTTATTGAAGTTGGATATTTGCTATATTTCTGATTGAACGACGTGTAGAATCCGACGACGCTACTTCCGTCATTGCCTCCGTCAACCGTGGCTTCGTCTTCGTCGTAAGCAATAAATAAGCAAGGCAAGCACCCCCTTTGATCATATTGATCCCAGTTTTATAAATGTTTTCATTAAATGTTTTACTGCATACTTTATTTTATTAAAGTCTGCTATGTGACGAGTATTGATAGTTGTACCAGTAGCTACATAGAACTTCCTTGATAAGTATGAAATTGTGAACCTTGATAACCCTAGAATAGCGTAGACAATAATTGATGTCAATTTGGGTTAGTCACACTTAGTGTCAAGCTTAGCCATGCTTAAAGCAACCTAAAACTGTGACATGATTAAAAATGTTGGATGTGACATTTGATGGGTATGACCATTTTTATGGTTGGTGTTTTGGTTGGAAAATAAAATTAAAACTATGGTTTAGATGCGGGCAATTATTGGCAATAGCCGGGAGTGCATGTCTTTGCACGTAGTGTAGGGTGGAGATTATTGGCCGTGTCGGATTAAGGACCGAACTATGGGTTGTTTTCAGGCCAAGAATTACCGTACAACCACAAGTGCTGGTATGGGACAGCCTTAAACCGATTAAGTTATCTAGTTTAACTCTGCACTTTGGAAGGCCGGAGCAGTACGAGCTGTTTCTTAATGAATTGCTCGAAGGGACGTCCACACCGAGGTGATCATGGATCAAACGTTACCGATACACCGTGTACGCCGTACTGGGAAGTTCCATCATTTCTATGCTCGAGTTCTTCCGCCATAGTATGGGTTTAACGTCCCGGAGCTGGTGCAAAGTTAACCTAGGTAATGTAAAGGTTTTCGTCATAAACATTCTAGCCACTACGCCAAAGGTGCGTGAACTATGCGGCAAAAGGAAAAGATCATGACTTGTGGGTAAAGATGTACACTTCTGCAGAGTGTAAAACTAATCGATTAGCCGTACCCGCGGTTATGGAAACTTGGTAAAGTCATCACATAGTTAGCGTTTTGTTATCTTCATAAAATGCGGTTTCTACTGTAGTGTTGGTGAATTCTCATTGGGTGTCGTGAGAACTGGTTTTGTGGATATGGTCAGGATACCCAGGTACATGAGATTTATTTATGTTTACATTCTGTTACTTTCAGTATTAAATTGCTTTTACTTAAATTTCATTTTGCAATCTACTATTCTGTAATTACATTTCAAATTGGCTTTATGCAAATTAATAACAGAAGCCTTTCCTTTGAAATGGCTTGCATATATCATAGGCTTTGCAAAAGTCTTGCGGAGTACGAAAGTACTCACCCTTGCTTAATTGTTGTTTTTAGGTGAAGAATCAGATTAGCTCGATGAAACATATTTGTCGCAGGATTCGGGAACGATAACGATGAGGTTTTTCTAGGGATTATGCCTTGTCAGTTGCCTGAGGGATTGGATGGGCACACTACAAGACTGCTTCTTTGATGCTATAAACTCTGAATTGTAAGATTATTGTGTAAATTAGCTTCCGCTTTAATAATATGATGTATGGTTGTGATTCCAATTGTTGTAAATGTGCGTACTAGCTACTGATCATGGGACTAGTACTGTTCGCACATGAGATTTCCATTTTTGCATTTATGTAAAAATGGGGTCATTACAAATGGCTTGCATATATCATAGGTTTTGCAAAAGTCTTGCGGAGTACGAAAGTACTCACCCTTGCTTAATTGTTGTTTTTAGGTGAAGAATCAGATTAGCTCGATGAAACATAATTGTCGCAGGATTCGGGATATTGACGATGAGATTCTAGGGATTATGCCTTGTCAGTTGCCTGAGGGTTGGATGGGCACACTACAAGAACTTTAATCCTTTCCGCTGCATTTCACTCTGTACTGTAAAGATCTTATTATGTAAATTACCAATATCATTTGTAATAAAGAGTATGGATGATGTGATATCAATTGTTGTAAATGTGCGTGCTAGACACTGATCATGGGACTAGTACTGTATGCACATGAGATTTCAATTTTGCATTTATGTGAAAATGGGGGTCATTACAAAGGTTTATAAAGCCACACTACCAGGTAGGTAAAGCTCACAAATGAGCACACAAGTAAACCATAAAACCTTATTATAAACCTTGGGAAGAGGCATCCCTCTACCCCTTTATTTATAGCCTAAAAGCACACTAACTTGACCGCTACTCCATCCGCGAACCTTGGTTGAATATGGCTCAAGTTGGTATCCCAGCCATCTACTTGTCCTAACGGGTTTTATCCATTTATGCTAACTTGATCACTACTCCATCTGCGAAACTTGATCCAACGATTCTCCTTCGCTTAAGTAGGGCTCAAGTTGGCACCCCAGCCATCCACTTATCCTCCCTGTTCGCAGCATGTAACAGCCTCAAAAATCATAAAATACAGAAAAATGAAATAAAAATATTTTGTGCATTATTTTCGAAATTTCTGAATTTCCTGGATTTTCTGAATATTCTTTTGGCTTTTCTTTAATGCAAAAATGTGAAATGAAGAATATAGTAAATAGAAAATGGTAAAAAGTAAAAATGTTAATTCAACAAAAATTCACCAAAGGTTCTAAAATATCTGAGGGCTCTCCTCAGCTTGCTTAAGTCGGTGGGTAAGCTGAATTTATAAAAATATTAATTAATCAAAGATAAACATGGGTAGAAATCTCGGGGTAAAATGGTAAAACAATTTAGTAAAATATCTGTAGATTATCCTGACCCAAAATTTTTATCTTGCCGACATAAAAACAGTATCAATCTTCAGTAAAATATCAATAATTTATTAATTCATTTTATAATTTTAAAAATTCAAAACAGTGAATAAATAATCTGGAAAACAGTAATGTCAGAATTTATAAAATTTAAATATTAATAATTAAAATCTTTAATTTTTAAAGAAGGTGTAGAATGACAATTCAAACCATTATAAAAAGTTTTGTAAAATAATAACTTCATTTAAACCGCAAATTAAAGGAAAAACAGAATGGGCAATGTAGCAACTGTTGCAATGTCAGAATTTTATAAAAATAATTATGCATTATAAAATGTCGAAAATTTTTCAGGAGGCTGGTAATATCCTTGCCGACCTATGGTAAAAATTTCATAAATTTTCGTGCCCGTTTGAACGTTGAAATTTCCGTTGAAATCCCGTTCGATCGTGAGGCTTCTCGAGTTCTTTTCTCTCTCTCGACGTGTGGGCCGGGCTGTCGGTGAGCCAGCTCGGCCGACAGTCGCTGCCACTCCTCGCCCCAGCGTCAGCGACTCATCCGCGTCTTCTTCTCCTCTCTCCCGCGCCGACGCCGCCTCGGTTCTTCTCGCGCGCGCGAACCGCCTTCCTCTCCTATATAAAGCCCTCTCCTCTCGTCGCACCGACCTAGCCGTGCCCTCGAAGCCATTCCGCCGCTACTTTGGTCATCGTCTCCAATTCCCGCGAAACCGCAAAGAGGGCCAAACGCCATATTTTCCACTCCACCCATTTCGTCCCAATCCGTTTCGCCTAAAGCTTTCTCGTACCTCCCAAGTCCATCCCGAGCCCGTACGAAACCCATTCTTCCCCGCGAGCTCCTCGCGCGTTTTCTTCCGCCACCGCGCACGGTGAGACCTCTATTCCGCGCTCATTCTTTGAACTAAACCCATAAATGGGATCCTTGAAGTCCACCGATGCTTTTGGTAGTGATCTTCAAGCTCGGAAAGGTCTCGCTTTGCGAGAACGCCGGTGAGCCGTGAGCTCGCCGCCTCTCCGGTGGCGAGCCGCCTCCGCCATCTCCTACCGGCGCCACCACCCAAAGATGCGCATAAGTGTGCTGAGCATGAATCCGAACCCATTCCGTGATTCCGGCCGTGCAGCCGCCGCGGCCGAGCCTCGTCTTGCCTTGATCCGCTCTGGTCACCGCTAAGCGGGCCTGACCCTATCACCGCGTCATACTGGGTCGCAGCGACGACATGCGGACCCGCCGTCACCATAGCGCACAGCGATCATGAACCCAGCTAGCGTCGACCCAGCAGCACAGCGCACAGTCATCGGCCGACCGATGGGCGGCTTGTCGGCGCCTCAAGCGCGGTTCGCCCGAAATGGAAAGCGTTTTCGCGAAAGCGCACTTTCCATTTTCGGCAATTTTCTCGATTTTTAGTATTTAATCAAAACCTAGATATTCATTTAGCCATATCTTTCAAATCATTTAACTAAATTTGATGAAATAAAATTCTAAATTCATCTAAAATCCAGTAGATTCAGAATATGCAAAAATATTTCAGAATTGAATTTTATTTGAAACTCGAATTTGAATTCAAACAAAGAGTTAGAATATGTCATACATGGAAATTTTGCAAATAACCTCCAAATTTAGTAAAATAAATTTTATTAGAATTCTTGTAATCTCAAGAACAGAATCTGTAATAATACTTAGGGTGTGTTATAAGAAAAATTTAAGTTATAAAATGGATAGTAAATAATGCAATAATGGCTTAAATAAATCATATCTTTAAATTGCAAAAGAAAATAAATGAAGCATGTAGCCATTCTGAATTGGTGAAATTATTTTATTTGAATATTTCCATCTGATTTCTTTTGGCCACATTGAAATTTGGTATTTATTTTATGTCGCCGTACGACGTGTAGAACCCGACGAATCCGGTACATTCGACGACCAGGAGTTCGAAGTCGAGGAAAATCAGCAAGGCAAGCAAACCCCCTTTGATCATATTGATCCCAGCTTTATAAATGTTTTCATTAAGTGTTTTATCGCATACTTTATTTTATTAAAGTCGCTATATTTGAGTAATGGTAATTGTACCAAGAGACTTATAGAACTTCCTTGATAAGTAGGAAATTGTGATCCTTGAAAACCCTAGATTAGCTTAGGCAATATTTAATGTCAACTGGGTTACTCACATTAGTGACATGCTTAGCCGAGCTATAATGAACATAAAACTACGACTTGGTTAAATACCTTGGTTATGACATTTAGATGGGTATGACTATTTTTGTGGTTGGTATTTTGGTTGGAAAATGAAAATAAAACTATGGTTTAGATGCAGGCAATTATTGGCAATAGCCGATTGTGCATGTCCTTGCATGTAGAATAGGGTGGAGATTATTGCCCGTGTCGGATTAAGGACCGAACTATGAGTTGTTTTCAGCCAAGAAAATTCATACAACCACAAGTCTTTGGTATGGGACAGCTCTAACTTATTAAGTTGTTTAAAACTAGCTTTGCACTTGGAAGGCGGAGTAGTACGAAATGTTTCTTAATGAATTGCTCGACGGACGCCCACACCGAGGTGATCATGGATTAAACGTCTACCAATATAACGATGTACGCCATACTGTGGGTAGTTCCATCATTTCTATGCTCTGAGTTCTTACTCCACAAAATGGGTTTGTCGTCATCGTGCTGGTGCAAAGTTAGGTTTAAATAATGTAACAGTTATAACATGACTCTCTGCGGCACACCAAAGGAAGTGTGCAAATATCGATTGCTCAAAGAGTCAGTCATGTCTTGTGGGGAAAGCTGTATACCTCTGCAGAGTGTAAAACTAATCGATTAGCCGCGTCCGCGGTCATGGACACTTGGTAAAGTCATCACATAGTTAGCTGTTTTGCTTATTTTCATAAAATGTGGTTTCTACCATGCGTTGTTAATATTCCACTTGTGTTGGTGGAATGATTTTGGATATGGTCGTTATACCTAAGCAATTGTGAAATATTGATGTTTACTTTACGTTACTTCAGAATTTACTTGCTTTTACTTAAATCCTGTTTTACAATCTACTATTCTGTATTTACATGTTAAAAACCAGCTTTATGCAAATTAACCTTAATAGCCTTTCTTTGAAATGGCCTGCATGTATTTTAGGTCTTGCATAAGTCTTGCGAGTACGTAAGTACTCAACTTGCCACTGTTGATATTTTTAGGTGAAGGGACAGATTTCCCCGTTTAATCTTACGTTGATGCAGGATACGGGAATTTAACGATGACTTTTTCTAAGGATTTTCCTGTCGGTTATTCGTGGGACAATGGGTTAAAAGCATACTACTGAATGTTGTCTCCATCGCAGCTTTTACTTTTGGTATTGTAAAATAATATGTAATCTTACTTCCATTGTGTAATAAAGTTTGTGTATGACTGTGATAACAATTTGTATTTGTGCGCATTTAGCTATCGATCATGGGACTAGTATCTGTATGCACATGGTATCCATTTTGGTATTGATTTATCAAAATGGGGACCTCACACAGCAACTCCTGGCCTCAGCCATCTTTAGCGCCGCCTGACCGTTTGGACCTCAACTCTCCTAACCTAGTCCCGGTCTCCTCCACCTCATCATGACCTAGCTCTAAGTCTTGCAACCATCATAAACAAGGGAGTACCCCATCACATAGCATTGTTCACAAGTTATGCAATTTATAATTAACACAGTATGAATCCCCAAATAAATGCATCACTCAAGCTCACTAGGAAGGCCTACCGCAACTCAAAATTGCAAATTCAGTTTTCTAAACTAAAATAAACTCACATAAATCGACACAAACATAACGAATGTCAAATAATACTCATTACACATCCATAGGTTGACCTCCATATAGCCTCACACATCCATGTTTGAGAAAAGTGACCGAACATGCATGTAGCAAAATTTTAGTCACTTAATGAACAGAACCCCCCCCAAAAAAAACTAGGGTGTGTCCGGGAGATACTTATCAAAACCCAAAAAACTAAGCTTCATAGAAGTTTAGGCAGTCCTATATTGCCTAAAGATCTGCCTTGAAAGATCGTCGAGGCTTCACGTACTGCTCCCCGGCAGCGACAAAGAGCAAAAAGGCATAAGCATATATTGATTGTATGTACTACTGTACGCATTTTCACAACGTGCTTGATCGTCAAAATCATGTCACGCATAGACATATTGAACTATACAATATTCTAATATTTCCACCAAACTGTCTGACCCATCCATGAACCTCTCCCTCCTCTCCCATGAAGGTTGACCATGACCATCGTGTCATCCATCATTGATTATTAAGTCATCAGGCCACACATCTTCCATGTACTATAAATCTCTCTCCTGGTCCAAGCTTCTTCAACTCGTTCGATGACTGCAATATGAATGATCACTAAATAAAGCAAAGAAGAGTGTAGCATCTGTAGTCTTCCATACATAACAAGCCATGAATCGGGATGGCGCCAGTGCAAGCCGCGTCGAGGGCTCGGCGCCGCCGCAGCCGCCTGAGAGGCGGTATAAGGGCGTGCGGCTGCGGAAGTGGGGGAGGTGGGTGTCGGAGATCCGCATGCCCAACAGCCGCGAGAGGATATGGCTCGGCTCCTACGAGTCCGCCGAGAAGGCGGCACGGGCGTTCGACGCGGCCGCCGTCTGTCTCCGCGGCTCTCGCGCCGGGTCACTCAACTTCCCGGGGTCCCTGCCCGACGTCAGGTACCTCCCTGGCACGCTGCTGACGCCTGAACAGATCCAGGCTGAGGCCGCGAGGCACGCGAACCGCGCGTGTCCGGCCGGGGTAGTGGCGACCACTGCAGGGTCGTCGCAGGAAGCGATGGCCACGGAACGGATGAGCAACGACACGGCCATGTCAGTGCCGTCCACTGACAATGCGGCTGCTTTCGACGATGTGCTCGACTGGTCGTTCATTGATACGTTGCCGTCGATGCCAGCGTCCTCGGCACCGGGGACTAATTCCGAGCCTGTTCCTGTAATGGATGATTTCATGTACGGGTTCTCGCACCCCGTGATGCCGCCGTGTGAAGAGGCGGCCGAGGAAGTGATCGACGATGATGACGGTGACGACGCGTTTATGTCAGACCTTTGGAGGTTCTGAGGCTAACAACGGGAATGCAAGAACAGCAAAATGACGGATATATGTTTTTATTAGGTAAAATTTTGCTGGTGTTATTGAAAAAATACACAATTTCGCTTTTGTCACTGCTCTTTTCCTTATTTTATTTTTGTCACTAATCTTTGCTCTTATTCTTTCTCTTGCCATTTCCGTAAGTTGATTTTGAGTTGACTGCCAGTTGACCGTCAATCGGAATTGTTTCTTCTATTTTTGACTTTTTAAAGATAACAAATAAAGTTCAATTCTTTTGGAAATTTTTTTTGTATGTTCCTAGGCTGCTAATTAAAGATGGTGCCATAAAAATGTACAAGCTTGATTATGTTCGAAAAAAATTATGATACCATTTTTAGCAGTCTAGGAACATACAAAAAAATTCAAAAGAATTGAACTTCATTTGTTATCTTTTAAAAAATAAAAAATAGAAAGAACAATTCCGACTTACGGTCAACTGTGGTCAACTCACAGTCAACTGATGAAGTTAAAACAGCAGTGGCAAAAATGAAACGAGGAAAAGAGTAGTGGCAGAAGTGAAATTAAGTATTTTTCAGTGGCACCAGAAAATTTTTCCTTTTTTATTATGATAGTCATTGTTACTCACCTGTATTAATATAATATATAATTATACATACATAAAAATTAATATGGAGATACTATTTGGAGCTGCATTGTGTAGTCAGAACTCAGGTTGCTTCGTTGCAACTTGCAAGTAGTTCTCAGGTATAGTCGTGTACTTAAGAAATTAAATGGAGAACCAGCATAACCTGATGCATGTGCCGTCGTTCGTTTTTTTCCTTTTTCTTTTCAGACTCGCATCTTGCTATCAGCATAACTAGAAAGGTGGCATGCACTTACGCGTACATCAACTTTAAAGCATATTTAAGTGACTTAGCAATAAATATATAATTTTGCTTTTTAAAAAATAATTAGTTGCAAACTCCATTTGTAATATTTTAATATTATATATTATAGGAGAGAATATATTCACTTCATCACAAGTGATTAAAACTTTCTTCCCTAAATAATCGCATAGAAAAAACAGTAAATGTAGGATAACATAACATTTTCTATTTATATCATCACCTCTTAATTTCATTATTGCAATGCTTATTTCTTTCTTTTAGTAATTCTTTTAATGCACATCAAATTGCTTATACCGGTATAGCCGAGTGAACATTTGTCAAAGTATCATCTTCTTAAGCCCTCCATTCCGTAGAGGTCTACCAAATAAAGCGTCAGAATATTTTCTTTTATTAGTATTTTAGCAAATTTTGTTTCTTCTTAAAGATGGTAAAAAACATTTCATCTATTTTTATTACATAATATATAGTTAATAATTTATATATATACAAATCAAATTACTTACCTTATTTTATTTTTTCTCAAATTAGCATATTTTCTGGAATTCTAATTCTGACTAAAACCAAAAAATTCTACTTTTCAACTATTATGGAATTAAAAAGCAATCCCTAATTTCTTTTTATTTTCATTCTCCTTCTAATTTTTGTTGTATGTTTTATTTAATTTTGAATTTCAGTTTTAGGTTAGAATTTTTATACAAATCCTATTGCTAATTTTTATTTCAAATTTTATCTATGTAAAGGTTTTAATTTAAAGTTTGTATGAAAATCAAATAGATAATTTTATTTTACTTTTTATTCCAAATTTCTATAGATTTAAATTTCTATTTTAAATTTAACTTTGAATATCAGTTTTAGGTTAGAATCTGTATGCAAATCCAACTGCTAATTTTTATCTAATTTTTATTTCGAATTTCAGCTATATCTAGATTTAAATTTGGAGTTTGTATGAAAATTAAATGGCTGATGTAATTTTATTTCTTATTCTAAATTTATGTTATTTTTTATTGTACTTGGTATGGACACTTTCCTTTAATATAAGATGTTAATTTTAATATTTATTTTTATTTAATTTGGAATATTTGTTTTTGGTTCGAATTCGTACAAAAATCCAACCGCTAATCTTCATCTAAGCTTTACTCTAAATTTTGGCTATATATGGGTTTTAATTTGGGTATGCATGAAAATCAAATGGCTAATTTTTATTCTGAATTTATGTTATTTTCTATTGTACTTGGCATAGACTATTTCTTTTAATCTAAGCGGTTATAACTTGGGTCTACTAGATAGACGGCTAGTTGTTTTTCTTTAAATAATAACATCTATTGGCTACTATAGTTTAATGTAGTTAGGGTCCATTAGATTAAAGGCTATATGTTTGTTTTTGTGAGAATTTCTAGTCCATTTCTTTTTTTCTTAGTAACTTTAAAAGATCTGCCATGAGCTTTTAATATATAAATCAAATGGCTGATTTCTTTTTCATTTCTTATTTCGAATTTTGTTATTTTTTATTGTACTTGTTATGGGCTCTTTCTTTTAATCTAACCGTTCATTTTTATTGTTATTTATTTATTTATTTTTAATACTAGTTTTTTATTAGAATTCGTAGACAAATCCAATTGTTAATTTTCATCTAATTTGTATTCCAAATTTTAGCTATAAATGGGTTTTAATTTGGAGTTCACATGAAAATCAAATGGCTATTTTTTTGAATTTTTGTTATTTTTTATTGTACTTAGTATGGACTCTGTCGACTTTTGTAGTCGGCAATAAATTTATGGGGTAGGCGCTCGATCTCAAACTCGAAGGTCACACAAGACAAGGGGTTTATACTGAGTTCAGCTCTCATGAGGAGATAATACCCTAATCCTGTGTGTTGGGATTATATGGATCTCTTGGATCCGGGGTTGCTCAAAGCACAATATGCTCTGGGCGATATGAGGTGTGCTATGCTCTATGGCTTGATCGCTCTATGCTTGGATGATCCGATCCCTATGTTGTTGCTCGCCCTCTCCCTTATATAGCGGGGGTGGGGCGGCTTATAGAGTCCTGATCGGTTTGGAGATTCCGATCGGTTACAAGATTCTAGTCAGTTAATAGGATAGAGTTTACATCTTTATCTACCCTATTAACGACTCGGATTACAACAATATCTATCATATCTAAATATAAGTTCAACTTCCTTTAGGATATGTCCTCTTGCACGGCAATGGGCCCGACGCGGGAGTATCTTCTGGGCCTCCCTCTTGGGCCTGTCATGAGGGTACCCGGGTTCTTATATTCCACAGACTCTTTTTTTAATCTAAGCCATTATAAATCGGGTTCATTAGATAGACAGCTAGATGTTTTTCTTTAAATAATAGCATCCAATGGATGATGTAGTTCAACTTAGTTAGGGCATACCAGAATAATGGCTAGATGTTTTACTTTTTGTGAGAATTTTTAGTCTATTTCTCTTTTTTCTTAGCAACATTAAAAGACATGCCATAAGCTTTTAATATATGATAGTCATGAGCCGACTGAAGTATTGTCCTGATAGCTTGTTTGCTAATGGAAAGTGAAATATAATCGCAAGCACGGTGTGAAAGGCGTGCTCTTTTGTGGTTTCAAATTGTTTATGTACGTGAGTACTGAGTACACCTCGTTAGCTGTACGTGTTCCTGATTATATATACAAAGGGATTTGAGTACTGAACAATTTATGTACTAGTTTATTCAATACATCGGCATGAAAACTGACTTGTGCGTTCATCAACAAGCCGCGCCAGTAATGTCAGTGACTGAGCTACTGTCATCCAATACGTACCCCATTGAGTTCGTGAAAGTTGAAGATCAAATTAAAGGTGCAAAGTAGCGAAGCACGCATGCATGCTAACCTGCAAAAGGCTGTCTGCAACTGCTCCAGTCACCGAGTTCTTCAGGGTTTGTTAATACAGAAAGGCACCCACTAATGGATCTGACAGAATAAACTAATTAAACGAACAGTGCACACCACACCAGCTTAATTTGCAGTGCCCTAGATCGATCCCTATGTGCAAAGGCTATGACCCTATCGCATGAGTAACTGATGAGTGATGGCTGGGATATGAATGGAAAGATAGTTCTCTATACATCACAGGATCAGGAGCTATAGTGGCAGGAAAAACATTTGCATTACATTCCACTACACCTTCAATGCTTGTGTGTATCTCACTTCAAAATACTAATCGTGTAAATGGTGATAAATATCCTACGTGCTATTTGCATGTGACAACCATTTTAACAAATGTTTTTTTATGACACCACGATCGAGCGCGTACAAAGCTTCGGCACTAATGTTTACTTCAGCTGATATATTGCAAATGAAAAAACTAATTTGAACATTGATCTCACGCGATTACAGACGACGATAGGCGTTCTGATAACTGTGGATGGGGAAGCTGCGCTCGGCTCAGCTCAAGGCTCGCTTAACCAGAGAACCCTCCGTATCACCCTTGGTTTCTCAGTGGTAGTACATACTGTAACATCCTGAAAAATGCAGTAATATAAAAATTCATATTTTGAATTTGAATATCTTTGTTTCTGATTTTTCCTGACATGATTGGAATTTATTTGGATTTCTTTGGATTTTTGTATTGAATGAAAAATCAAAGAAATGGAATTAAGGAATGGATAATGGTAAAAAGATAAAATGGTAAAAGATAAATTTTGGAAAAAATTACCATAGAAACCTAACCATGCTGGTAAGTCAGTAAAATCAACAATTAAAAATTTTTATGCAAAGGAAAGTGGGTAAATAAATGAATGACACCTCTTTTTTGACTAAAAACAGTGCAAGCCAGAATTAATGAAAAATATTAGAAGTTTATCTGGAGCTGGAAAAATTACCACAACACCCTCATGGTAGATTTTATCTCTGGTAAAAATATCAGGATTTTATCATGTCGGAAAAACCTTCTAAAAATTCAAAAACAGAAACAATTAAAAACTAAAATCCTAATGTCAGAATTTTTATAAAATATTAAATTGAGTTTTTGTCTTGAAATTTTATGGAGATATATTTAAGACAAAATGAATCCATATAAAAAGTTTGGAAAATAATTAATATTATTTACATCCCAAAATAAATAGAATACCGAAATTTAAATTCTGTACAGTCCACAGTGTCATAATTTCTAAAATTTAACCATGCGGTATTTTAACCTCAAATTTTTACTGGACATTATAAACTACCAGGAGAGGTCAGTCAAAAAGTTTCACAAAATTAAACGGTGATTTGATAGTGATTTTAATGCTCACATGGAGCTGTCTGCGTGAAGTTTATCTCCTCAGCCGAGTTCTTTCACTGCCATGTGGGCCCCAGCTACGGTGACCGTAGAAATCGCCCAGCCACTGCCGGTGGACCCCGGGCCCAGCCGTCAGCTGCTCTTTTCCTTCTCCCTCTCTTCTTTTCTCCTCGCAGCCGAGTGCTCGCTCCTTCTCCCGATCCTTCGCCCAGCTTCACGCCTGCTCCCGCCTGACCCGGTGCACGTCGCCTTTGCCCGACCAAAGCCACACCTCCCCTTGGTTTTCCCTCGCCATACTGCCGGTCATTCCATGTCCCTCACGCCAGAAAAATCTCGCGCCACTTCACCGAGTCTGCGCCAAAATCAGCCGCAACTCCTCTCCGTGTTCAAACCCTGTAAATCGTCTTGTGCCGGCTATAAATGCCGCAGCGGCGTCGCAATGAAACCCCTTCTCCCTTATTCACTCCCTGAACTAAAAGCCAGAACCCGAAACTCCCCTTATGCGCCACTTTTCGCCGGAAGCCAGAAAGAGGGGAGATCGGAGAATCAAGCAAACCCGCCAGTAATCGTTGGAGGTAGTTACTTCTAGAGCTTCCTCTGCCATCCTAGTTTACTGATCATGCCTTAATTTCAGCTCTTCTTGCTCAGACTCCGCCGCACTGCGTGTGCCCTTCTTCTCCAACTCGGCAAGACGGTGGCAGCTCACCTGTCGCTTCTCGGCCGGCCGACAAAGCAAAAACGGAACCCAAAGAACTCCACTTATGCTCGCCGTGCTACCGATTCAACCGGAAGTCCGCCCCTCTTCTTCTCCGGTGAGCCTCTCCTTTCCCCGCTGCATGCCGCCGGTGGCAGCCCACTCCGGTTGCCCCCGCCGGTGATCGACACCTCCCTCGGATGCGCCGTGACTCCCTGGTGCCTGTCGTGCTAACCATTCGGCCGGAATCCCGTCGGAGCTTCGTCGCCGTCGACCCCTAGCGCCGCCTCTGCTTTCGGTCACTGAGCAGCGGGCCCCCTCTGTCAGCCGGACGAATCGTTCTCAGTTCAGAAGGGTAAAAGGCGCTACCGATTCTATGAAAGCGTATTTTCATTTTTTCCAATTTATTTTGTATACCCGAATTGATTCAAACATTCATAACTTTTGCATTATAACTTCAAATTGCATGAAACGAAATTCTAAATTCATCTAAAATAAAGTAGTTTCATAATATGAAATAACATTTCGAAAATGTTCAATGGGTAAATTTGAAATTCAAATTTAAAGAAAAGACTAAAAGAAGTGCTTCATATTAAAAAGTTGTAAACAAACTTAAAAATGAATGGAACCAATTTTAGTGAAATACTCATGTTTCCAGAAGTTCAAATATATAAAAATATTTAAATTTCATTATTGTTTGAATTACTTTTTATTAAAGATTGTATTCAATGCATTAAAAATTCAAATAAACATAGTTTGAACAAAAGAAATATGGAATAGGTAAAATATAGTTTCTAAATATTAGCATGGTAGTAGGATACCTGAGTTTGCCAAAATATTTAAGAAATGAACTTAATTTGAACTATCTTGAAAGATATGAAATAACTTAAATGTAAAGTGTGTATAAACATATAGCATACAAAGTCAAATGGTTGTAATATAGATCAAATGAATTCAAATGATCACCAAAACAGTTTTGATATATTCCTAGCAGTACAAAGATTCCAGATATAAAATAATATTTAAAGTTTAATAAGTAAAACAATAAATGTTTAATAGCCAAAGTGTAAATACTTGCATGATATAAATAGCTATAACTTTCACAACTAAACTCTGAATTTGATGAAACCAAATCCGATAGCCTTGAAAAATAGTACCCTTGTTGATTAGGCAAAAATATCTTTTGGTTGTGCTAGGTTGAAGTTAGATAATGTTAAACCCTAATGATCGTTTATAGGAAAAACATCGCGGATAAAAACCAATTGTCGCGAAACCAACTTTAAAATACTATTAGAGTCATACCCTGTTAATACCTGAAAAGTGAGTAGATTATCCTAGACGATGTAGTCGCAATCTTATATCAAAAAATGAATCCTTAACGGGTAGTAAATTGAACTATCAAGCTTTTTCGTCAACCTGTAGAATCTCTCGTCTAAATGCAAAAGCTGTGGAAATTAGTTTAGAAGTGATATTTAGGATATGGTCTATCATATTCTAGAAAAATATTTTATTTACAACTTTCGTTTCAATTTAAATCGTGCTAGTTGAATACCCCTAAAAAGTATGTTGTCGCAACCATTAATATCATGTAAGCGTTTTCAGTTATGAAAATAATGTCTCGTCTAAAAACCAAACTGTATGAAATCAGCCTAGATGCGTTCTTCAAGATATATGCTATCCAATCCCGAAGAGATAATCTTATTTCGTTATGTTTTGCATATAAACTTTAATAGTCAAATAACCCTTAGCTTTATGCTTTTTGAACTTCATAATAAGATAAGTGAACCTTGTAATAAGGAAATCGTAGTTAATATATTTGTATCATCAGAACCTTCTTAAAAACTATAAATAAATCTAATTAGCTAGCTTATCAATCATAACTTACTTAAAACCTTTCTTATGCAAATCACTTAAGTAATTAAGTATGTTTTGCATAACCCCTTTAACTAGTGTTTTACTTCTTCTAATCTAAATAATTTTAGCATCTATAATTCGAAATCGTAAATACTGAAATTCATAATTTTAGCCTCTTGAATTTGTAATTCAAGAATAGATAATCTTTAAAAGAAACCTTGTTTTGTTTGTCATAAAACCATCAAGTTTAAGAATAAAGTAATTTCTTAAATAATTCAAACTCTAAAGTGTTCCTGTTTTCTGCAATGAATCTTTATTTGATTTTCTGTCTGTCTTCTTTTGCTCTTATTGAAGTTTATTATTTGCTATATTTTTCGATCAATCGACGTGTAGAATCCGACGTCCCTTCCTCCGTCGTTGCCTCCGTCAGCCGTGATCGTGTCTTCGTCGTAAACGATATATAAACAAGGCAAGCACCCTCCTTTGACCATCTTGATCCCAGAATTTAATTTGCATTGTTTATTAAAATGTTTTATGCATACGTTTACTTTCTGTAAATTGCTATTTTGTGGTACTGGTAGTTATACCTGTTGTCTCATGAAACTTCCTTGATAAGTATGAATATGTGAACCTTGATAACCATAGATTAAGTTTAGACATTACTTAATGTTATCATGGGTATATGCAATTACTTTTATCCATGCTTAGCCATGCTTTTAGAACAGATGATGATGATGATCAGATCAAAACTTGTTTCTTGAGAAATGGAAAGTGTTGGAAATGAAGCTGTTGGTTATGGGTATTTTCGTTAAAACCCCAAAATAAAACTATGGTTTTGATGCGGGCGATTTTTGGCAATAGCCGGATGTGCAGAGGGATTTGCACGTAGTTAGGGTGGAGTATCGCCCGTGTCAATTTAAGGACCGAACTCAGTGTTGTATGATCCGAGATAATTCGTGCAAACCACAAGTGTTGTTATGGGGCTTCCTTAAACCAATTAAGTTATCTAGTTTAACTTTGCACATTGGTAGGCTGAAGTAGTACGGGCTTTCCTTTCGAGGTTTGTCTCACGGGTGCCCACACCGAGGTGTTGGGAACAACACTTACCAATATAACGTGTACGCCATGTCTATGGGAAGTTCCAACATTTCTATGCTCTTAGTTCTTCCAAAGATAGCATGGGTTTTATCGTCCGGTCTTTGGTGCAAAGTTAAATTAGATAATGTAAAGGTTTTCGTCATGAACATTCTGACCACACGCCAAAGGTGCGTGAAACTTGCGGCAAAAAGAAAAGGTCATGACTTGTGGGTAAAGTTGTATACCTCTGCAGAGAGTAAATCTAATTGATTAGCCGTCCCCTCGATCATGGAAAACTTGGTGAACTTGCACTAGTTAAATATTTAATTTTCTAAAATGGGATGTGGTTTGGAACTTGTTTAGCAGCTTTTGTTTTCATGTCAAAGGATCGACATTGATGGATTCCATTTCTGGATTATTCGATATTCACGATGGGTTGTGAATATTACTTATGCTTTACTTATTTCATATCAGTCAATTATGCTTTTATAAATTCCGTTTGCAAATAACTTGTTTTACAATGTCAATTCTGCTTTATGCAAATTAACTGTAGTAGCCTCCTTTGAAATGGCCTGCATATATCATAGGCTTTGCTCAAGTCTTGCGGAGTACGAATGTACTCACCCTTGCTTATATGTGGTTTTTAGGTGGATAAGTTGTCGAGCTTCGAAGGTTTCTTTCGTCGCAGATTGCGGAATTTTCTTCGTCATGATCTTTCTAGGGATTATACCTTGTCGGTTGCCTGTATGGTTTTGAATGGGCACACTACAAGACCTTGCTTCTTTAGCTGTTGTATCTCTGATTTGTAAGAGTTTTCTTTATGTAATAGCTTCCGCTTAATAATATTTGTTGTATGGTTGTGATTCCAATTGGTGTGTATGTGCGTACTAGCTACTGATCATAGGACTAGTACGGAATACATATTAGATTTTCATTTTTGCAAGTTTGTAAAAATGAGGGTCTTTACATGTACTTTTTCTGCGTCTCTAGGATTTTCTACAGGGGTGTCTAAACCTAAACTTGCTCCCATCACCTGACATTCTCGCGCCGCCTCTCGCACGTACGGCACCGCTCGCACGATGCCGCCTTTCCGGCTTGCCCCCAGCCACTGCATCTCCATCGTGCCACCCCTCGCGGCCTCGCCTACCCCGGTAAGGGTTTCGGTCGATGCACTCCCCTACCGAAGAGGATCCGCACCGCCTCCCTGCCATCGGCGACGGTGTTGCAAGATGAGGCACGTCTCCGTCACTTCTCCCCGTGGCCGCGCTGCTGCCCATCTGAGATTGAACGAAGTGGTCCTGCCCATTTGGCCGCTTTTAATTTTTCATTAGACAGACTTGATATTTTATTTTCTAACTAATTTAGTTGGTGATAGTGGGTAGCCAATAGGGGGGCTTGAGTAGGCTCCAGCGCCCACCCCGACGCTTCTAAGTCTCTATCTCTTAGCTAGTCATTGTAGTTCTAATTTCAATCTTATGTACAATATCACATTTTATGAGAGAGAGTTATATGTTAATTTGAGATAATGAAATTGTGAAATTTTGTATCTTAATTTTCATGGAGAAATAACATCTCTATATACTTAATTTGATTATTTGAGAATGAATATATGAATGGGAGGAATATCCAACTAAGAAACTGACAACGGGTTGAATTGATAGAATGAATATGTTTTCTTTGTCTAACTTCACATGTATGATACATAAATCGACTTGTTTTAAGCAAATTAGTCATATTTAGGCTTGTTTGAAATAAAATTTTGTCATACGTGCACGCTGCTCGTAGGTATGGACCGTGAGCTTGTGTGTGAGGCCGATAGTGCCAACGTAGGCCGTGACAATGTCGACCATAGATGTGTCAATCTACGGTGTCAATGTGGATAGCTGGGAAACTTAGCCCTATGAGCCCCTCCATTTTTACACTGGCTTCATCTCCAACACACCTTCACTGTGTAATCTCAATGATGAAGTATGTGGGAATTAATTATATTGGTAAAAGAAAGATATATAGTCAGCTTGCTTTCGTCACTCGATAATTTCTTCTCCAACTCATGCAATCAAGCTTATCAGTTTTAGTGAATGTTGGTTCACTTTTTATGAAGATTTACTCAGCTTAATTATTTTTACATGTGAAGCAAGCACTTGGCAGATGCCTACTCGGTGTGAAGTGAACAAGACATTTAGCGAGATGAAAGGAAGGAAGGATTTAGCTGGTAGTTTCGTCGTGAGTTGTTTTCGTTGGAAACAGCCGGGATTGTTTTTTTTACCGCTCTATAATATTTTCAAACTTATGGATACATGCCTTTTTATAGTGGGCTGACCACCTAAACAAGGCAACTACTAAACATGGAAAGCCTAACTAAGGAAACAACCTAACTGATTTGATTTGATTTGCCGATTGTATCATGATCTTTACTTGCCTTTCATGACACGACAAATCAACAATTTTGGCAAGTCTTGATTAGTTTCCAACAATCTCCCCTAATCAAGACTTGCTGACTCTACTCATTTAGGCAATCGGGCTCAACTACGATTTGCCTAACTTATATTCCACATAGGATGGAGAACGCATATCTTCAACATCCCAGACTCATCTTACTTAAATCAAGACGGCGAACACATCTCCTCAATGTCTTGATCTTATCTTCGACGAACGCATCTTCTCAACGTCCCGGAGTCAATTTTGACAGACTTGACTTTGGACGGCGAACACACCTCCTCAACGCCCCGGAGTCAACTTCAACGGACATGACTTTGGATGGCAAACACATGCCTTCAACGTCCCGGAGTCAAATTTGACAGACGTAGCGGCTTCCTTTTGATCTTTTCGTGCAGCATGATCTCTTTTGATGCGTAATACATATCTGAAGGAACTCGCACGTACATATTTATTTTGTGGACACAACTCACACAAAAACTCACTTTTTTTCTTCACGACCGACCACACGGGAGGCAAGTGCTTCATTGCAGGAAATTAATCTCCTCATGCTCGTATGCATGCACGCGACGACATCGCTCACGGCCCACGCACGGCAGCGAGCGCACCGGCGCCAAAAGCCTACTCGATGATTACCTCACCCCCAAAGGGCACGCCCGACGAGTGCTGGCCGCCACTGCACCCGGTCGTGTCGATGCACACGGCTGCACCACCGGCGCCAGTAGCGCCGCGTGTTGCCCGATGGCACTTGCAGCACGCGCCACTGCGGCACTCTCTCGAGCCCACGGCTCCTCGCGTTTGCCCGTGACCATCAACCGCCGTCGCGTCGCCAACGACGATAGCCTGCCCCGAGGTGCAGTAGTGCCGGCCTCCCCCCGGGGCAAGCGTGGCACTAAGATTAGAACCTCGCTCTGATACCAATTGTTGGAAACAGCCAGGATTGTTTTTTCTACTGCTCTATGATATTTTCAAACTTATGGATACATGCCTTTTTATAGTGGGCTGACCACCTAAACAAGGCAACTACTAAACATGGAAAGCCTAACTAAGGAAACAACCTAACTGATTTGATTTGATTTGCCGATTGTATCATGATCTTTACTTGTCTTTCATGACACGACAAATCAACAATTTTAGCAAGTCTTAATTAGTTTCCAACAGTTTTGACTTGTAATTTGTGGATGTGGCAACAGTTTGTATTTTTGGTTGTGTTAGGTGCAGCTGTGTTGTATTAATGCTCCTAGATCTGCCTAAAGTATCAGGTTTTGAAATAATTGTGTTGTAAACATCCTGCTGTTAAAGTTTCAAGTGACAGGGTATCAGAATTTCTGAATGCAAATGAGTATTTTCAGAATGCCTGAATGGAAATGAGTATTTTCATCTGTTTTCTGCAAATTATTGAGTGATAAATTGTAATCTGCATGGTGCAGCTCTCTTGTTAATATCCTGAGTGTTAGTACACAAGCTGCCGAGTTCTGCATCTATTGTAAGATGCATGCTTTTTGTTTGCGGTGAGAGGTCGTGCTGTATGCAAATAACAAATGTCAGTTCATGTTTGGCATGTAGCAGCACATGAATTGCCTTGTTCCAGAATGAATGCAAATAAAAAAAATTGGCATCCATGAATTTTGTCTGCTCACATTCAATCGTTGTAATATGTTCAGTGCAACTGAATTTTGTCATGGTATCATTTTGACATGCAATCGGTTGACTGATGTCCATACAATTGGTTGTCCAGATGCGTTTGGTAGTAGCGAAACAAACTGGTGGCTGTACAATTCAATTGTTGCTTGACTGAATGCCGTTTTTACACAATAAACAAGAAGCCTTCTGCATTTGGTAGTAGCAAATCGAACTGCAATTTCCCAAACAAGTAAAAGTGTGCATGTAGATCTGGGAAGTGAATAGTATTAGGTGTATGCTTTTGAAATGGATGGATGCACAGCTTCCACAAACAATGAATGATATCAGGTACCTGTATACTTGACATCAGGTGGTGGATACTTGGAGACATGGAGTCTTAAACAAATGGATATCCCACATATTCTCCAAAATTTCCACTATTTGTACTAAGCAAAATAGAAAGAGGGGGGGGGGGGGGGGGTAGGACTACAAAGACACAAATAGATAGATTTGATGATGGCAATAATAGCTATGTTCTTCTTTTATTCAATCCACAGATCGTACTTCATCCTCCGCGTTTCCAATACAGATCATATCATGAGCCAGAGCTTCATACACCATCTGCAGTGCCGTTTGAAGAAGTTGATCGGCGCCAGCTCTCCGCAGCTCCAGTATATTCAGCCATGCTCAATTAGCAGACTAAGATAAAATGCAGGAAATCGATACCATCCTATCTCTACTATGTATACTCTTAGCATGTACACGGCAATTTTATCCTATGTGAAAGAGTGAGAAAAGAGAAAAGAGAAGAGAACCAGTTCTTATTTAGTAGCATCGTACAGGAAAATAAGTGTTATCACCGGTTAAAAGCCGGTGTTGAAATCGGTGTAAGCGATTCTTAGTGTTGAAGTTAGTGTTTTGCCAATAGTTATAAATATGAAGTTAGTGTTGAATGCTCAAATTAAATACTTTAGTGTTTCTCTAAAGACAACGTTTAGAGATAGTTATTGTGCAAGTTGGTTTTATTGCCTACTTTAGATGACATATGAGAGTGAAGTAAGTAGTAGACTTTGTTATTGTACTTGCTCTAAGTAGATTTATCTTTTGCACTTCAATACGCAATTAGTGTATAAAATACGCATGCTAAGTTAGAGAATGTCACGAGCGGCGAAGTGTCAGGACCGATTGAATCTTGGAACCAAATGAAAGATAAACCACACACAAACTTAAGAGGATCTGAGAGGAGTCTAGGGTTTTAGCTACACTTCTAACAAAGACTCTAGAATATGCGGAATCAACATTGTATTCCATTTTCCATAACAACTGGGCTTATAACCACCTGTTTTTACATCGATTTCACCATTAGTAACAAATGAAAAGCGTTCTGCAGTAAAACAGAGAGCTTAGAAGTAAAAGACAAAACATGAGCGCTTCAATGTTTGCGGTAAATACTGTGGCTGTCAACCTGCCGTTCGATGGCAGTTGAAAGACCCTTCCGATCTGTCCCTGCCATTGATTCTCTCCATTACTGAAATTGTGAACCGTTGTTTCTCTTTCAGACTTCTTCCTAGTTCATCTTAGCTCACAGGGTCCTGACACGAAGGCCAGGTTTGCCAGGATTCCTTGTGCTGCGATGAATAGAATAGGAGAGGAGAACACCTCGTCAGCGTGCAAGTTCCGACAATGCGATCAGGCTTTCAGCGGTAGCTAAGCCGAAGTGGAGGCGATCAACAAGCGGTGGCTTCCCCTCGAAAACAAAAGGAAAAAAAAGAGGCGATACTAGCAGTCGGAAGTTTGATTTGGACTTTTTTTCTCGGACGTGTTGGCGCAACATTTTTTTTTCAACGTATGCAATATTTTTTTTAATTTCTGCAACATTTTTTCGACGCACATTTATATTGTTATCGAAGGAAAATGTTGCACACGTAGGAAGATAATATTGCACTATGGGAAGAAAATGTTGCAGCGATCTGATCGACATTTCTACTGTTATCGAAGGAAAATGTTACACACGTAGAAAAAAATATTTCACACATAAAAAAATGTTGTAGCATCCGAAAAAAATCAGCCGCTCGATCTCTAAGTCATTCCGAAAGAGGGTCCAAAACAAAGATGCACAGAACAAACGCCGTCCCAGTAAAGATTACTTCAAGTTTTCCGGTCCGCGCCCACGCGAGGCTCAAAACTCAGAAGCGACTCGTGCATTTAGTTACATTCCATCAAATATCGGGCCGAAAAAGCCCAAAGAGCCTAACGTAGAGCCGATGTTTTGGTTGGAACCCAAAGTTATTTTCAATTCTCCTATTGATTTATCGTTATTATGACGTCGACCGTTTGGATGGATGCCCATTTGTACTGATCATTGCTTCTTTTTTTTCTTTTCTTTTTTTTGAGTGTGTCGTAAGTTAGTAAGCTACGCCGGGTTCACTGTTTCAGAAATCATAGCTGCAGGGACGAGGAAATATATGTTGGAAGCAAATTTTCTGGCCTCTGCTTTTTTTTTTTTACAAGTTTAGTCTTTATTAGAACAAAACTATAAACCTAGTCTTTCTTTTTACTGCAGCAGACGGAGATGACACTTGTTGTCTCCTACCCTTCCGCGATGGAAAGATAAACTATATTTGTAATTTTATTTGGGTAGAACGAAAGCTGTAAAAAAAATAAAGAGGGAGAGAGAGAGTAACCGACGCTCAGCGGCATGGCAGCTGCCGCTGGCACTGTTGCAGATAGTTCCAGGTTCCGCCATCACAAGATCGTGAGAAGAGCCCAAGACCCACGAGAAACAGCACGTCGGAGGATGGTTGGACGGAGGCCAGATTGGGCGTGGAAAACAGTAATCAATGCACCGTGATAGCCTGATTGGCCTGTACTATTACCGGCATTTCTAATTCTGCTATCGCGAGTGATGTTTACATGCACGGGACACCGAAAGATTAAGGTTGTTTGTTGTGGTCAATTTTACTATAACTAAACTTAGATAAAATATAGTATGCCACACAAACTATGGTTAACAAATTATTAGCTACAAATTTGGTGAAGTTAGGTAAGAATTTGTGTCTACTAACATATGGTCCATAGTGCTAACAAATCATAGCAAATCACAATTATGATAATGAACCAAATAACTGCCTAAGAAACTATGATATGACTAAGATTAAACATGGCAACCTTAGATTTCAAACCAAATAGATCTTTGGCCCCGCCGCATGTTCGTGGTAACGATGCAGGGTGCAACGTTTACATCAACCGCCCGCGGACAAAAGTGCCTGCTGCACCGTGAATTTGAATCGAAATCAAGCTCAGTTCAAACTAAATTTGGTTGGATCGAGGAGTGGACACGCTGCACCGTGACAATTTGTGTTACAAAAAACGACGCTTGTCTAACGGCCGTCCAGTGCGCCAGTGGTGAATCCTGATTTTTCAGAATGGATATTCAAAGTTAAAAAAAAATATTGTTCTATGTAAAATATAAAGGTTCACAATAGAAAAAAATACAAAGTACAAATTATTCTTATTAGAGACAACACCTGAAATAACTTAGAGAGATTACAAAATAATTAAGAAAATTACAATCTAACTCGACGTTCATTTATGGCTTGGAAGAGATCCTATTCCTTAGCTTACTCTTCACATAATTCATTCAAAAAATACACTTCTTTGTTACGGGAAGAATCAACGCTAATTTGAGAAACCTGTAAATAAGTCTATAATTGAGGTTCTTCTTTATTTCAACAAGCATTATGGAAACCCCCGTAAGTTTTTTCACTTCTCTAAACTTTATATCGCTACGCATATGAGCAATGAATTGTGTAATTTGAAAGGAAAGATGCATCAATTCTGTGCTTGATAAATCCTCAGGATAAAATTGAGCAAGCTTAAACAAGTTGCCCTTATCATAAGTAGCGTATGAATTAATAGGACCTAGAAGATCAGTATTGGATGGATGTTGTTGACGATCGGGACCGTCGACCGCAAAGAAAAGGGGGAAGGATCGTGCAAGGGGGGCGAGGCCCAGAGCCTCGCTCGTTCGAGGAGGGACCTCAGCGGGCGCGCAGCATGGAAAAAATGGACAACCAAACAGGGGACACAATGTTTATACTGGTTCGAGCCCCCTAGATCGGTAATGACTCTACTTCACCCCGCTCAGGCGAAAAGAACTAAAGGCTCCTCCGGGGAGCGTTACAAGGGGGGCTCGATGAATAGGGGGTGTACAAGTATTACTGCCGGTTCGCGAAGACTTAGCCTGAAAAAAGGGAGAGAGCCCCGCCCTCCTTTATACAGCCGGAGGGGGCAGGTTACACGGAGAATTGGGAGAGGGAAGGATGGAGAGTGTCCCAGGAACCCCAGTCTTCCGTCTTGATGATTGGTCGCCGTCTAGTTTCGCCCACGCCGGGTTGGTAGACTCACTGAGCAGAGCAGCCTGCCGTTTTCTTGGGAAACATCGTACCTGCCCTCTGTGGACCTGTCAGATGCTGACGTTGCAATGTGTGGTCCTGGCTCCGCCTCGAGAGGGAGCGTACCCTCATTCCGCGCATGACTGGACGATGGGACCGGAGTTTTGACTTTGGCGACCTTCGCGCTGCCTAGGGAAGGAGCGGCCTGCTCCCGTGTGGTCACTTCAAGCGGTCGTGGTCATAGGGCACATGGCTGGTGGCCGACGGAGGGTCCGATACCTGGCCTTTGGTGGGGGTCACCTCAGACTGGTCGGAGGTCGGGGGAGTCCGACCCGTGAGCGAGGTCGGACGTCCTACTTGGTTGGGACGAGCTCGGAGCAGCCGGTTATGTCGGGGGATGAGTGTCCTTCATGGTTTCGCGGGGCCTTTGGTCGGAGGCGGTCTTGGAGCAGTCCGTTCATTACCCCGGGCCGCCATTTTACATGGGAGTCCGGGTCAGGGGCGTCGGGGCTCAAAACAGTCCCCGAGGTCAGAGGAGGACCGTTTAAAGCCCTCCCCCTTCCCCCCCGGGGGGTACGGACACGTGTCAGGATGGACGATCCCCGACAGATGTGTATGGGAGTAATTAGAAGAAAGTTCCTATAACTTTAGGAAATCCAAGGAAAAGGGATCGATGTACCTCAATGCCACAGCTAGACGTAAGGACAAGCCTAAAATGTAGCTGAACACCAGCTTTGGATGGATGTGTACAGGGTAATTGGAAGAAATCCATGGCCACAACCTATGAAATCCAAGGCAAAGGCACCAATGGATCCTCATGTATAGGATCCATTACCGCAAGCCTAACTTCTTTTCCATCCCCCGAGTATTTTAGGTTTCAAAAGGTACATATGTATATTACATGTAATTTCTGTCGGGAGCCTTATCTAGGTGTGGAATACCCAATGGTCTCATGTGTATACTGTACTAGTCCCATGATCAGTGGCTAGTACATATATTTACAACATTATCATCATATCCATACACAATAGGGTTTAGACATTAAAACATAGATTATATATATATGAGATATTTTATTCTTACAATAAGGGGGCCATTGGCCGAATAAAATACTACAGGAAAATGGTGAAATAAACATTAAGTGGTGGTATGTTTCAACCCAAAACTATCCATAGGCAACCGACAAAGATTAAACCTAGAAAAGGTTGTCGCCGTATTCCCCGATACCTGCAGTAAAATAAGAGCTATCGGGGATCTTGATTTTTTCGTCCTCTGAATACCAACAAGTAAGGGTGGGTACATTTGTACTTAGCAAGACTTGTAGTGTATCACAATTATAAGTATATGTTTGGCTATGTCAAAGAAAATGGCTATCCTACCATGTTTCTTTTACATAAAGCGAGATTTAATCAATAAATACAAGTAGTAGATTGCAAACAGAATTTAAAGAGCAGTTGGTAAGTTTGTAAATAACAAGTACATAGAATAAATATGAGCAACTCACAATCTTCCAAGACTGTGATCAACGAATCCATTCCCTCACACTTGGCATATCATCTGAAACATGACTACCCATCATTTTTTAATTTAAATATTTGTTATTAAAATCTAAAAACTAACTTGTGTCAGTGCACCAAGTCTCTTATGACCGCAAGCATAGCTTTTCAAAAAGATTTACACTCTGCAGAGACGTATAGCTTTACCCACAAGACATGATCAACTCATGTTGCCAAGCTATTCTCACACTTCCTCTGGTGTTCATCAGAAAGATCATGATAAAATTGTTACATCATCTAGACCTAACTATGCACCAGCCTAGTAATGTTTGACCCTAACTCTGACAACGAAAACCAAACCTATACACATAGTACCCATGATAGTTTACGCCCTATCACAATCATTTCCCCCCATAGCAAGACATGTATCGTTGTATCGGCAAGCGTTATTTCCAACAACTCAGTGAGGGCACCCCTTCGAGCAAACCTACCCAGAATGCCCACACTACTTTGACCTTCTAATGAGCAAAGCTAGCCCTAGATAACTTAATAGGTTAGAACTATCCCATAAATAGTAGTTGCGGTTGCACGGAATCTCTTGGATTATACAACACTATATTCGGTCCTTCATCGACCCAGGCGAGAACTCCCCCTACACTATGTTCAGGTCTATGCACTTCTCAGATTATATTAATAACTCGTCTGCATCAAAACTTAGTTTTTTAGTTTTGATTTTGTACTAAAATAACAAGAGTAATTCCTTAGTATGTAAAACTTTCCATTTCCAAACAAATATTTCAACCAATCATTTATTCTTCCTATTTCTAAAGAATGGCTAAGCGACTATATACAATCGAATATATCCAAAGTTAACATTAGTTATTGCATAACCCTATCCTATGGATTTCAATGCTGAGGTTTACATATTTATTAAGAAAGTTACAGGTAACAAATAGGAGTATCTACCAAGTCCCACGAAATATCCAATTTACTGAAAGTACACGCATGTATATATAACTTGTAAAATAATATAAATTAAGTAAAATAATAGGATCAACAAGATCAAAGGAGGTTCTTGCCTTGTTCGTTGAACTCTTGAGCTTATTCTGGGTCGACGAGGAAGGTTTTCAAAACGTCAATACCAACACGCACATTATCGTGAAGTAAGAATAAGAGCCAAATGAATACAAATAGAAACCAAATTTGAATATTTTATAGATTCATAAAGAGCATTTTTTTAAAAAAAAAAAGAAACTGATTTCATTCAATTTGGAGTTTGTATGCAAAAGTTATGGGCATTTGAATTTAAATCACTGAAAAATCCTTAAATTGAAAAGGAGGGGTGACGTCGAAGGTGTATTTCTAGAGATTACGCCTCTCAACAGAGAACTTGCATTCCCCACTGAATTAAAAGTGTATTTATTATTTTAGGGTATTTTATTTTCCTTTAATAGAGGCTGATAGGTTTTTATGTCAGGGTTTTATAATTTTTCGAAAGGAACTGACAGGTGGGGTCCACATGTTAGTGATTCATTTCTAAATACCGATTTGAAATATAAACCATATCATTATTTATACTCAGGCCCATATGTCATAGACTCATTTGTTTAAAACCAAATTATTTGGACTAATCTTTAAAGTTAATGGTGTTCTGATGAATGGAGCCACATGTCATAAAGACAACTGGGAGAGAGCTATCCATGGCCGAGCTCACTCCTGAGTTCACGTGGCGGCAATGCAATGGAGGAAATGGCAGGGTAAGGCCGGGAATGGCTAGTGGTCTTCATGGCGAACCTCTGGGAGGTGATGATGGCTAGAGAGATGGCTAGAGGCAGTGGCACAGCTGAGAAAAGTGGCGATGCTTCTCGGGTGAATGGAGGACTAAGCAAATGAGAGTGATCGAGGTGACCTAGTCATCGTGTTAGCTTGCTGGGGTCTAGGCGAAGCTACAGTCACGGACACAGGGACCAATGGTCACCGAAGGTGACCAGTGGCTCAAAGAGTAGCAGCATAGAATAGGGCAATAGCAAGGAAGGTGCTAGTGGCCATGCCGGGCTAAGATGAGTATGGCAGAGAGGTTAGTGGCTCACCATGACTTCCTGGATGTGCACATGGGTGATAGAGGAAGCTCGAAGTAGCTGGAACAATGGTGAATAGCGACGACAGAGGAGCTTCATGATGACAACCTAGCACAGAGGTAGTTAGTGAAAAAGGACTCCATTAGCTTTGCCACATCACGGAGAAGCTAAAAAGTACCATGCTCAAAGATGAGACTCACCGGAGAGGGAGATAGAGCTCGTCAACAGTTCAACTAGATTTGGGGAAGATGACAATAACCCGATGCTTCACTGCATTAGACACGAAATTGATTTCGGGGTTTCGAAGAGGAGTGGAAATGGCACATATTGATGCGAGTGTCGAGGCATGAACTCACTGGGAAGAGGCTTAGCTTCGGTGGAGCACAGAGGCGTTCGCTCCAGAGCTTGAGACGAAGGTGGTGTTCTAGACGGCTCGAGGAGGCGCTGCAAGAGGGTAAAATGGACTCTACATTGTATGGAGAAGTCGAAGGGAGGATGTAGGGGCTTAAATAGGTGCGAGGTGGTGATTACCCTTGTCGTCTTCCTCTCATTCATGAGCAAGATGCCCGGCTTTTGCGCTCACGGTAGCTGCTCGCATGCAGCGAAGCGGCGACATCGGGTAGGGAGCTCGAGGCGATGCGGTAGGGCATGGTTAGGTGGGCGAGAGGGTGTGCATGGGCGTAAAGCTTCAGTGTGCAGCCACGGCAAAGTCACATGGAGGAAGAAGCCTGGAAAGTGGACCTGGCTTGCTAGTGATGGGAGGAATGTACTGGCGAGAAGAAGCCTTTGCTCAGGAAAGACAGCAAGTGAATGTGGCTTATAGGGAATTGGCTACTAATAGGCGGGACCAGCATGTCCACGAGACGAGAGGGCTAATGCGTGGGTCTAGGCTGTTAGTGAGACAAGGAGAGGTAGTTGAATTTTTGTTCTTGGTCAGGAGTTTTGCTCGAATTTTTAGGTATAGATAATGTACTTCAAAATTCATGTAACTTTTTTTGGATGGTCCTAAAATGGTACTGGTGTTTTTGTAAAATTTTCAAAATTTTAACAGTTCTGGTTTTCTCATAAATTTATTTATGTCCTCTATTTTCATATAAGTGCAGTATTTGGTTTTGCAAAACTACCAACCTAACTCTAACATGCAAAGAATGAACTCCTAGGTTACACGACATAAAGGGCTGATTGTGTTCTCCTTCCCTAAAGGAAAATATTATCTACTTCAACACATGGCTACTTTCAATGCTTCTATTTTTTTCTATCACCATATAGACTAATTCACAATATTTTTAGAGCTACAAAGACCAACAAGATTCTATCGCAGTTGAAATGGCAACAGATAGACTAATTCATAATATTTTTCTAGCTACAAAAACCAACAAGATTAGCGACAAAATCTCTGTCGCCAATTGAAATGACGACAGAGCTCTCTCGCTAGTTCAAATGCTGACAGAGATCCTCGCTGGACACCACATCAGCATTTCACCAATTCGATTGGCGACAAAGTCTTTGTCGCCAATTCAAAAGGTTATAAAGGTATAGTTCTGTAATTTTTTTTATTGGTGTATTATTTTTATAAAATTATTTAAATTTTTTATTATTTAAAACAAATGCCAGTATCATGGCCAACTAGGAGACTATTCGGTTGGAAGTTTTGGGATGGCATCTGCTTATAGGGATTCCCTAAACAATATAGATTACTAGCTAGAACCTCGCGTGTTGCCGCGGACGATACCTCAAAAAGATTCATCACTCTAACATAGAGGAGATGAAAATAAAAAAGAACACAAAAAAACAGATACATAACACACAAAAAAACAGAGAGAGGAAATTGAAAAAAAAAACCCCAAAATGTGAGAAAACACTGTAGCAACTTGCACTATAGTTTCTACCGTGCCCGGCGCTTGCGTGGCGGGCATTGGCCAAATCTCTCCAAAATATTGGCATCTATAGATTCTCTTTTTGTCTCAATTAAAGAGATAGTTTTTAGGATATTGCTTTTCATGGATTAGCGTGAGGATTTCCACTAGGGGTGGAAATTAAGCTCGAGGCTCGCAGCTCGGCTCGAGCTCGGCTCGGCTCGTTGCGGCTCGGCTCGGCTCGATGCGACAGTGAGCCGAGCCCGAGCCTGCTGCTTGGCTCGCTCACCAACGAGCCGAGCCCGAGCCGGCTCGCGAACGGCTCGTTGGCTCGTTAGTTTGCGTGCTTAAGTTATGAAATAAATAACATTGATGGCATTATTATGAAACAAATAACATTGATAACTTCGAAATATCAACAAGAATGCAAACATTGAACGAGATAATGCAGAAATAAATATATTGTCAGCACCTCATAATTTGCATAATTGCATTACAATTTACAAACAACTGACTCGGCAGTCGGCACATTAAACAAAAGTTCATGGCTTCATGCTTTTGCAGTTTCTCCACAGCAAAATTGTAATAATGTGGACTAGACAAGATCACATTGTAACTATAAAAAAGGATGAGGCTCCCAAGAGCCCAAAATTATGATTATTACATTGTATCTTTGTATAATTGTATTGTAAATCTAACAAGGGTAAATATGCAAGTTGCTGTAATATGTTGATATTGGCAACAATTCAATAAGACAAATAGACAATAACTCTTTGGATCAACAAAACATACCTTCACAATTAGTTGCTGTCTACCACGCTTTTAGGAAATGGAATGTTCTGAACATCATCCTCATCGTCTTCTTCCTGAAAAGAGTTATAATAACCAAATTAGCCATGAGTTAAATTAAAGAGAATTGGAAAAGTTAGATTATACTATAAATGAACATACCACAAACATAGGTGCTTTTGAATCATTATGGGCACCTCTAATCCAGCTAGAAGCACACACCAATGCCTCCACCATAGCTGGCCAGAGAGCTCCTAGTAATCATCTAGAACTCTACCCCAGATCTTTGAAAGTTGATTCAAGACACAGAGTGGTTTGGTATAGTTAGGAAATTCTTCGCCATCTTTGACACTACCGAAATCTATGTGTATTCAACTTCCACCACTCAAGCAAATTGAACTCCTTGTTTGACAAGCTCTCATTCATCTCATCTAGATAGATGAGCAACTCACTCTTCGATGGATTTGAAGAAGATGAAGATAAGAAGGACTAAAACTCACTTGAACTTGAGGGTAAGTACATGCTTGTATCCACAAATAAGAGGAGGATGCATTAGATTTAAGAGTATCCTTCTTATGTCGATGTGCCATCTCAAATTTTTCATATAGCTTCTCTAACTCTTGAAGAACATCAAGATACTCACTTTCACTTTTGGGGATTCATAAATTTTCCGAAAGCACCACTCAACATATCTCATCTTGTACCTTGGGTCTAGAATAGTAGCAAGCACCATGACATTATTCTTTTCTTCCTAATACTTGTTGAACTTCGCATCATTGCAATGGCCATACCACTCATATTTGTATCTTCATCAAGAATAGCACTCTCAATGCAATCTTGATATTCACAATGTGAGGATAAAAATATTTATGTGGGATATTTGTTGAAAATGCAGAGTAACTTGAGCCAAACTCTTAAGTATTGGCTCAATGGATACAAACAATGCTCATTCTACACTTGTAGGCTCCCATCTATAGTTTGCATCCAAATCAAAGATATGCCAATAATGCTTCCTTATAGGCAATTCAAAGATTTAACATCTTGTATGTGGAACTCCACCTTGTCGTCACATCAAGTTTCAGAGTCAATCCCCAATTGTTAGTGCTAGTGATCTACAAATTTCTACAAACTTGTGCATGCGAGAAGGAGACTTCTTTATGTACTTAATAGATTCTCTGACATTGCTTATCAAAGGTGCTAAGACTGCTATCCCATCATTCACAACCAAATTAATGATGTGAGCACAACAACGGACATGAAAATACTTTGCAATGAAAGCAGTTGACTGTCTAGCGGCAAACTTAGCCTTTAAACCCCGAACAGCAACATCATTGTTGGAAGCATTATCTAGAGTGATTGAGATGATCTTATCCTCTATCTTCCATTCAGCAACACAGTCAAACAACGCTTGAGCAATCACATTTCCAAGATGTGGAGGGTCTAACTCAATGAAACTCAAAGACGCGACATTGCATATTCCAATTTCTATCAATATAATGTGCAACTACACACATATAAGAAAGTGTTTGGTTGATGTCCACAAATCAAGAGTTAAACATATGTTGTCCACACTCTAAGATTCTTCTTAAGGATTTCTTTCTGACTCAAAAACCTTCAAACATTCACTTCTTATAGTCTTTCTACCAATAAACTCATAAGAAGGATTTAAGTACTTCATCAATATGTTAAACCATGTGTGCTCTACCATCCTAAATGGATACTCATGAGCTATTATCATCTTAACAATTAATTTCCGAGTTTGCTCAGACTATACTCACTGGGAGAGACCACAACAGAGAACCGTAATCACTGAATAATTGAGAAGAGCTTGCTTCTTCTTCTTAGCCAACTTGTTCAAGAATGGCGCACACATTTTCATGTGCCTCCCAAGATGTGAGGTAGTTGAACCTTGTTTGTAAGAATATAACTTGTGGCAGAACAAACACTTCGCCTTGGTGATAGTTGCACCTTTCTCTGTCATAGATGGCACATTAACCTTCTCAAAATTCTTCCAAACTCCTGAACATCGCTTGCCTGTTTGTGTGGGGGCATCAGGGGCCGATTTTGAGGTATGTGCTCCTCCTCCCTAGTCCGGAATCTCATCCTCGGACATAACATCGCTCATGTCAAATGAGTTTTCTTCCTCATCCTGTTCAACTCCTTGCATCAAATCAATGTATAAAATTCCTACTGGCTCTGTTTAATATCATTGCATTTGATTCAAGAGTTCACTGCTCAGTGCTCACCGAGTCAGCTGGTGCTACTGCTGGAGCAGTTGGACTCTTGGTGTGGAGCCAATGGAGGCAGCGCCGAGAACGGTGGTCTTGTCGTTGCATCGCTATCGATCCGAGCCTCACCGGCGATGGGTGTGCAAAGATCGCCGCTTCTTCTTCTGCGGTCGCCCATCACTCCATGGGGAGGCAACACGGGTGGTCCGGTGGAGGGAGTGATGGCCGATCGGGGAGGAGGCGACGGGTGGAGCCGTGGGGAGGCGGCGAGGCGCCACGGCCACGGGTGGAGCCGAGGCCCGAGGGGAGGCGGTGAGGCGGTGGAGGTGGAGCCGCGGCCGTGGGTCGTGGGGAGGCGGCGACGCGGCGAGGCAGCCACGGGTGGAGCTGAGGTCCGAGGCGGCGAGACGGCCAGCCGCCACAGCCACGGGTGGAGCCAAGGCCCGAGGGGAGGCGGCGAGGCGGTGGAGGCGCGGTCGTGGGGCCGTGGGGAGGCGGCGAGGCAGCCACGCGTGGAGCCGAGCCCGAGGAGGAGACGACGAGGCGAGGCAGCCACGCCACGGGTCGTCTGGGTGGCGCGAGTCGCGGAGTCGGGAGGCGCCGCCGCGTCGGCCGCCGGCGTCGAAGGCCCGCCCGCCCAACCCTAGCTCCTCTGCTCGATCACGCTCTCCTCTCTTCAATGAATTTTGGGCGAGTGAACTGAGGAGTGAGGAGTACTGGCGTACTGCTGTACTGAGGAGTCTCAATTTGGGGGAAGTGACCGAGCTCACGAGCCGTAACGAGCCGGCTCGCGGCTCGCCCGATCCCGAGCCGAGCCCAGCTTGTAGCTCGATTTACACTTCGAGCCGAGCCTAGCTCGGATCTATTTTCGACGAGCTCAAACGAGCCGAGCCGAGCCTGGCTCGGCTCGGCTCAATTCCACCCCTAATTTCCACCCCTTTGAGCAAAGGAGGAATCGTTCGTTCAATCAGAAGTTAAAATTTATATAGATTGACGACAATAGCGTGTAACATCTGGATGGGCTTTAACTCTTCTGGTTTTGAGTTTTGACACCTAAGTGAGAGCACCCAACTTGTTTCAATAATCATGAAAGTAGAACAAAAGAATAACTAGCAAAAGTACTTGACCTTATCAGTTTCCATCTAGGCATGCAACAAATAATGGTAATATGGTAAGCCACTTTATTGCAATGAAATTAGCAGCTTCCCTGCTAAGCATCATGAATTTTACTGGGCCTTCCCACGCGAACAGGCGTACTTCATCATAGCAAAACATGTGTTTTAATTATATATGGCTATGGATAGAGCTCGGTGATAGATAGAAACCCCAAAACAGGCCTTGTCTTGTAATGACTAAATCCTGCATCCATGAATATCTTGCTCCATTCGTGCTCATCACGCTCCTTACCTGACTAGTATAGTGCCTGTGCTAACGCTACGACGGCAGTACACCCGCTTATCAATTAAATAAGAAGATAAGTATGAATACAACACTTAATAATAAAAGAGAAATTTAGAATTTTAAATGAATTTGGAAAGAAAAACGGAACTAAATGGAGGTCGAATGGGCGAAAACGGGCTCCCAAAAGATTTTAAATCAAGAAAGAGAAAGGAAAAAGAATTTTCTGATTTTAGATTATTTTTTTTGCAGCTTCCACAGAGAGCACATCGTGCTCTCTGGGCTTGGCCAGCGCAAGGGGGAGGGAAGGCCAGGGGTGACCGGCCGGTCGCAGTTGGTCTCAAGATCAGTGCGGCGAGATCGCCGACACCGCGCACCATGGAGGAGTCACTGCTATGTGAATTTCACGAAAGATAACGGTGATGGCTTGGGTTACCTCCAAAATCCGGCGATCTTTACAAGAGGGAGCACTTGGGGATTTACGCAATGCGATGGTGTGGAGGAGAGCTCGCCGGCTTTTATAGCCCCGAAACAAGCATATTTATGAAAACTATAATTTGGGATCAAATCAGATTGAGAGGAAATTTTGGCAATAGAGCACGAAATTTGGGGAATTAACACCATTGATGAAAAGAGAAGATTTGGTGCGGGGTTGATGGAGTTTTGGAGCTTCTTTCTTGCTTTAATGGAGGGAGAGAAGAGAAGAAGCTTCTCTCGTCTGGGCTGCAGCTAGAAGAAGCTACAGGTGAGTTGCCTTCATTTTTTTAAATATAGAAGGATTTTTGAAAAGATAACACATTAGGTTAAAAAATTCTAGAAAAATTCTCAAAAACTTTCGATTATTTTGTACTTAATAAAATTATTTTCAAAAAATTTAAATTGTAAATTTGTTGAGGAGACGGCGTCGCGAGGTCATTGACCAAGAACCTCGCAAGCCGACAAAGCCACCGATGGCGACCGTGGAGTCATTGCGCACTGCTTTCTCGGCCGTACGCCCCATCTCCGCTTCCTTTTCCCAAAGACGTAATGTATGGTCCTTTCCTTTTCCAGACGTCTGCTTCCTTTTCTTTGATTCCAAGACGTTTGTTTCTTTTTCCTTGTTGATGCCGGAAGTGAGGGAAGGTCTGTGGGCCACGAGGATGATTTGGAAAAATATGGAAAAATAAATCGCTTCACGATCACCGGATCCGCAAGGAAAAAAGATAAAATTAAAAAGTTGCTCACCACCGTTCCATGAGAAAAATTGAAAAAATTAAGCAAAGACTCACTGCATCGCTGGTTCCTTAGATAAAAATAAAAACAAAAATTCAGCGCTCTCCGTATACCAAATTAGGCTCTATGGGGCTAGATCCGTAAAAAGTCTCGAGAAAGGTCATATTCGGAAAAAATACGATCACAATGCCGTGACAATAAAAATTCAAGTATTGTTTCGTTGCATGCGGATCCTCTCTGCTTATTTCCTTGTTTGATTCACCCTCCTTCCAAATATGTAGTACGCATAATTTTGGCCAAGAAAATTCAAGTCTGGTTTCCTTGCATACTGATCCTCCTTATTTATTTCCTTGTTTGATTCGCTCTTCTTCCAAATATGTAGGTGGGGAGGTCTGCTGGGCCACAGGATGATTAGACACACTAAATAATGGCCATCGGATGTGGGTGAGTAAAATTGAGGAAAGATCCGAGACGCTCATTTTGATTAATGCAAGTTTCGGGACGCTTTCTTTGGGTGCACGAACATTGGGCCATCTCTAATGATGTGTATTATTTAGGGTGAACATAGAAAAAATTGCTTAGGTGCATTATAAAGGAGTATAGATGTTATCACCATCATCAATAGATCGAACAAGACTTGGGCTTACTATATCTATGACTAGTACTTTCCCCCATTTCTCTCGAGAATGTATAGCCTTTTTGCATTGTGTTAAAATCTTCACGCAGTCTTCGTCGTTCCAGTCATGTAGCACATACTGTAATTAATAAACACTCAATTGATTAAACACTTAAATTTTCCGCCAAGAGCACATAAGACGTAACCTACTCCCTTAGTTACAAATAATTATTATTTTGAACATAGGTAAAGTCAAAATTTTGAAACTTAATTTGATTGCTACTGTATTTTTAAATACTTAAATTGAATACATGAATCAAAAAGTACTTTCATAATATTATAATTTTATTGGTTTTATAAATACATTATAATATAAATTAGTGGTAAAAACTGTGTTTTAGAGACTATGTCAATATCTAAAATGGCAACTATTTTTTGACTGGAGGGAGTGTCAAGAAGCTTTAGGTAATTAAGAGTTGGTACTAGCTAAACGATTTGCCCAGAAAAATTATGTTGATGCATGGATTAATTATACCTTGAGCAACACAGCGTCAGTCGGTGGGATGAAATTCATCATGTCACCTGCGATATACTCAACCACACCATCAGCCGGGATGCTTTCGACTACATTGGGAAGGTCCAACACCGAGCACTTGACATGCGGGAAGGCCTTGGCGATGGCCCTCGCCGCCGTGCCGGTCCCGCCACCGACATCGACCAACGAGGTTATCCCCTGAAACACCTTACCGCATTAGCTGATGATGAAGTCCATCGCAAGCTGGCTGTCGGACCCCATCCCGGCATTGAAGACCTCATTCATCTCCGCGTCACGGCCCATGACGCCCCACAGGTCCGTGCCGTGCGACATCTTGAACGGCATCTCCACTGCGGCCGCCCCGTCGTCGTCCTTGAACCACCCGGACAGGTGCATAGCCGCCGTGACGTGGTACTTCGTGGTCTGGGAGAGCACGAACGGCGAAAGGTTGGCGCCCCCGTGGACGCTGCCATCATCCACTAGGAGGCGAGACACCGGCGTGAGGCAGTAGACGCCTTCTCCTGATGCCTCGCTGGCTGCGCCTCCCCTGAGGCTGGAGCATCAAAAGTGAAGATACCTGACACGGTGAGAAACCTCAGGAGGCGAGGCAGGTAGGGCCTCTAGCTTTCGGGCACCGGAACGGCGGCGAGCAGGTCGGGCAGCGAGGCGGCTCCGCCGCGACTGTGGATGGCGTTGGGGATCCCGAGGTTGATTGCGCACTGGAGCGCCATGGATTTGAGGTAGCTGAACGTGAGGTTCCAGAGCTCGGCGTGCGCTTGCAGAAGCTCCGCGCGGAAGGAGGTCGCCATGGGCACGGACTGGTTTCTATCCATGGGATTGCTAGCTAGGTAGGTAGCTCGCTTTGCGTGGTGTGCTGTGCGAGATCTCAGTTCAAGTATGGCGAGCAGGTTCAAAATTTCGGCGAATTTCGGTGAAATTTCGCCGAAATTTCGGATTTCGGACCACCCCGAGATCTCAAGTACAGGTCGGAAAAAATTTAAAAAAAGTGAAATTGCTACAGTAAAAATCCAAAAATTCGTTTTTTTGGGCGAAATTTCGTGTTTTTTTTGCCGGTTTTGAAAGTTTTAGGGCCGGATTTGACCGGATTTGGTCCAATAACCCTTAGTAAAGTCATCTCATATGAAAATTTGTTGAAAAACCTAATTTTTTTAAACATTTTAAAATTTTGGCAGAAACACTGTCAGATTTTTATAAAATTGTACAAGCATGATAATAATCTGAAAATTTTATGGTACTATACTTAGTAGATTAGGATCATACATAAAAAATTTCAAAATAATTTAACTTCATTTGTTATCTTTAAAAAATCAAAAACATAATGAACATAATTGGGACAGTTTTATTGTCAGAATTTTATAAATTTTCTTGAGTGTGATTATGATCTAAATTTTTTTTGAGAGATTAATAATTGACTCAGTAACATTATATAATTTTTTTTTTAAAATTAAAATTTGTTTGTTTGGTCAATCAAATCTATGTAAGCATTGAACTTCGTTTGTTATATTATATTTCAAAAATCAAAAAGAAAAGAACATAAATGGTACTGTGCCTTGTAAGAATTTTATAAATTCACTGGAGTGTGATCGTGAATCACAATTTTTATGGGATATTAAGAACTTCCTTATCACCATTCTTTAAAATTTTCAAAAAAAATTATGGTTTACATAATTTTTCATTTTGTTCAAGTTTGCCGGTAAGCCTTTTAACATTGCAGTAGTACTGTTTGAATTTTTAAATATTCATACAGGTTTATCATCATCAGAAAATTTGATGAGAGCATTATAGATACATCATAACCATGCAAAAAAAATTTCAACAGTTTCTAACTTCATTTGTATCATTTTCCATTCGGATCAAATTTGTCGGTCAGTGTTCTATCAGGATAGCGTCACTCTCCGAATTTTTAAAAATTCCTCACATGTGATAATCAGCTGAAATTTTTATGAGAACATTAGTTATGGATCATAACCATGCAAAAAAATTTCAACAGTTTATAACTTGATTTGTACCATTTTCCGTTCCGATCAAACTTGTCGGTCAGTGTTTTATGAGGACAGTACCACTCTCCGAATTTTTAAAAATTCCTCAGGTGTGATAATTAGCTGAAATTTTTGTGAGAACATCAGCATTGTGTCAGGAACCTCCAAAAAAATTTCAAAATTTTTTGATAACGTTTAGACCACTTTTCAGCCAGTGCAAAAAAACCCAAAATTTCGGATATTTCATCCGAAATTTCGGGTTTTTTCGCCTAATTTCGGTTTTTTTTTCCGGATTGGACCGGATTTGAATTTTCAAATTCAAATTTTGTCCAAAATAATTCCGAAATTTCGCCGAAATTTCGTTATCCGGCCCGGGGCGAAATTTATTCCGAAACCGAAATTTGAAACCTTGATGGCGAGGATTTTATAGGCTCGGATTCGACTGGCTCAAGGTGGAGCGTTCCATGCTTTCATGGCGAAGCTGAGCATGCAGCGTTCCACTACCTGGTGTGACACCTATCAGGCTGTCACCGTGTAGCGCTCCACTGCCTGGTGTGCCACGTGGAGGGATCGCGGCAGCCTCCTCTACTTGGTGTGCCACGTGGTCGAGGCCTTAGGCCGATGGGCCGTTCTTTAAAGCCTCAACTACGTATCAAGACCTTGGGCCAATGAAATCTTGCAAGGCCGCAGCACAATCGCCAACCTGTTTGTTTCTATGCGCCATGCAAAAACCATCTCACAGATGAACGCAGTTTTTTCCCATCGAAAAAGAAAAGATGGACGCAGTTTTATTTAAAAAAATAAAAATAAAAATCTCTCACGCTTCAACGTCGCCCTGATCCAGCACTAGCCACCGTCGAAGCGGTGAAAACCGACCCAACTTTCATCTATAATAAATTAGACCATTAGTACTGCTCATCTATTTTCCGTCAAGAACCAGGAGGATCTACTCGAAGCCAGCGATGTTCAGACCTCAAGCCTCAAAAGTAACAAGACCAGACGGTGACACTGGTCTATTTTGTATTGAGAATGAATACACCAACCCAAGTTTATACCTCAACATAATGCCCGATCCAAAATTAAAAGTCATAAATAAGTACTTGTTTTTATCTCCGCGCGAGCTGTCACTAGACTTTTTTTTGCTTGAGAACATAAAAGTACGACTTAAATAACAACAACAAATAGATGAAAGTACCTAAAACATGCTTACTTGACCTCTGAATGCACACCGAATATGTTTTGGATAATCAGCACATCAAGTACTTCCTCCGTTTCTGTATACACATGTCATTTTAGCTTTCAAATTTTATTCCTAAATACATGTTATTCTACAATTTCGACACAACTTTTAACTTTTTTCCTTACATACCCCTACCATTCATATTTCCAATGTTAGTTATTACTGTGGAATAGAGTCATACACACCATCTAAGAGCACTAAGTGAGCTAATAAAGGAGTACGATTTAGTCATTTCTATACGTGCTTTGGTTGAATCGTAAAATCTTAAAACGTCATCTATTTAGAAACGGAGGTAGTAGTTAAATAAAGGGGTTTGAACTTTTGTTTAAGTTCATAGATAATCGTGCCTCTATTTTAGTCCTAATTGTACACAAGAAAATGCATTAAATGAAACTATAACTCAATCTGGATGATTATGGTGAAATTTAGGATTAACACAAGTAAATGAAAGATCGAAAAAGGCGACTAGAGGGGGGTGAATAGGAGCCAAATAAAATTTTCGAATAAACTCTCCCCTAAAATTCAAACCACTAAAAGACCGAAAAAATCGTGACCGACGGGTATTTCGCCTGATGAATAAAGACTCGACCTACAGAGGTCTGATGAACAAGACTCGAAATGAATAGTGTTCGGTGAATAAGACTTCGACCAAAGATCGGTCTGATGAATAAAGACTCCCGACCAAGTGGTCGGATGAACATTTTCGGGTGAATAGAAAATCAAGACGATCTCAAAAAGTAAATCGATGTGACTTTTGATCGGTGATCCAAAAACAAATGAAAATTGATGTGCACCTCCCAAAGGATGTCGAACCTATCTCAATCAACAATCGAAGGAATTAATACCAAGGTTCCGTCCTTTTCGTTTAACAAATGCAACACCAAAAACAGAGTCACGAACACAAACTTCACCCCTAACTTGTCGGGTGGGAGTTGATGGTCGAAATCCTTGGATGACTCTCCACAAATCATAGCAAGTAAGTACACGAAGAAACAACCCTTCAAACAAATAGAAACACTATCTCAAAACTAGGCACGTAAATTGGTTTCTTGCAAAACCGAATAGAGGAGGTTGTAGATTGCCTAGATGATTGGGATATGATCTATAGAAGATTCATCCAAAGAATCTTTCATCCTTGGCAACAAGAACCGTAAGCCAATCAAGACTAAAGAAGCGCAAGTCACACGCTTACGCACTTTAAGAACACATGATTTACAACTTGCAACAAGAACGTAAGGATTGCCTAAAAGATTGAAAGCATCAATCCGAGAAGAGTTCATCAATCATGAATTTCAACAAAGACTCAATAGCATGTAGAAGGAGATGAGGCAAATCCAAATTACGTAAAGTAAATCGCAAGTAGGTAAATGCGAATTTAGATAATGTAATTCAAGTGCGAATGTAAATACGTAAGAGAAATGAAACAAGAATACAAATGAAGAACATTTCATTTCTGGAAGGGAGGTTTACAAAGCCTCACAACAAAGTGGGCAAAGCTCAAATGAGCAAAGAAAATCTCGAACCTTCAAAGAGGGAGGCTGCCCTACCCTCTATTTATAGGACTGATCATTCCCACCTTGGATGTCCCGCTTCAATCCTAAGCCAACATCCAAGAGCCAGGATTTGATCCTTACACCGTCACTCTCAACAACTCTCAACTACTCACGACACTTTCCTCACCGCCACCCCAAGGAGACACCCTCTCCCTCGCCTATTCATAGCAGTGCTTGGAACACCTACCACCCTTGGATGAGCCTCTAAACCCTAGAGCACTCCATCAAGGGTCGAGATTTTACCCACTCACAAAGCTATGCATGGGCTCACCCAAACCCAACAACACAACGGGTTTTGCACGCTTTTCAACTCACACTAACTTGACCCGCTCATCAGATCTTCCTCGACCGCGATCCAACAGTCCTCCTAGATCAGAGCAGCTCCAAGTTAGCATCTCATCCATTCCTTTGTCTTCTCGGCTTGCAGGCTACTCCCTGCCTCACCATCTTTGGCGACACCTTGATCATCCGGACCTCGCCTCTCCCACTCCTAGTCCTCGATCCCTTCGCCACCATGACTTAGCTCCAAAGTCCCGCAACCATCATAGACAAGGAAACCACATCACATAGCAATGTCCAACAACACATATCCATCTCATGCATGATATACACTACATCGACTGAAGAAACCCCGACCACACGTGGTCCGACCACTCGTCTCCATCCCGACCAACCATGGTCCGACCATCGGTCTCCATCCCGACCACTGAGTTCGACGATCGGGTCTCCGACCAATGAGACCTAACCACTCGTGGTCGCACGACCGGGTCTCCGACCAGCCACACCTGCACTTCTCTACGGGTCGGACAACCCGTCTCCGACCAACCAAAGACCGACCACTTCGGGTCGACGACCGGTCTCCGACCACCAAAGCCTGACCTCTCAGGTCGGACGACCACCACTGGGTCTGGACGATCGTTTGCAACACACCAAAGCCCCGACCACTCAAATGAACGACCCGACCACTGGGTCGGACAACTGGTCTCCAACCAGCCAAAGCCCCACCACTCGGTCTGGACGACCCGACCACTGGGTCTGGACGACCGGTCTCCAACCACCAAAGCCTCCACTGTGCCTGACGACCGACCACTCGGGGGTCGAACGAATGGTCTCCAACCAGTAACTCAAATTGCTCTAGCTCGAAAAACAATCCAAATCAAACTCAAACTTGAGCACACCTTGCTCAAATAAAGTCAAATACTCATCACAAACATAGATGGACCTCCACATGGTCCTTCAGTAAACATATATATTCTGCTAATCACAGCACACTAGAATGACTCAAGAATATATACAACTAGCTGTTTCTAGGTTCGATCATATTTTTCTCAAACATGTGAACGACATGTTTCTTTTCATTGAATGTTTGATTGTGCAGCTGGATATCGACTTAATTCAGTGTGACATAAAGAACTTAAATTTGAAAGGTATTGTTCTTAAATGGTAACCTATCCTATCTAGGCTGAAATGAACCTCTAGTGTTCTTTTGGTTATCATATACACTATTGTCTATGATCTTTCTGGAAGCTACTTTTTCCCAACATTGTTCTTCTCTACTGCATTTTTTTTAATGTTTTATACATAAGTAGATAATGTCTAGAACCAGTGTGGTATCCAATTCCTAGCTGAACTTGCTTTAGAATCTGGCTGATTACTATCCAGTACTTCATAACTTGCATACCATTGTTAGTCAGACAAACTCAGGTCAAGAAAGTAGATGAAATAGCATCACACCTAGCAAATGAAACACTTGCAAAATGTAATTCTTGAAAATGAATTATATTGATATATTTATATACATAATATAGATGCTTTCGACATTTAGAAACTTACTTAGCCTTTTGGCTACCTAATAAGAGAGATGGTGCAGGCCTTCTTATTGACACTGTTGTCATATTGAATCCTCCCTTTGGGACAAGAAAGAAAGGAGCTGACATGGAATTCCTTTCTATGGGCTTGAAGGTCAGAGCAGTGGTTTGCTATACCAATTTTATTGAAAGATTATGACATTGATTTTTTAAGTTTTTAATATCTATCTACTATTCACAGGTTGCCACTCAAGCTGTCTATTCTGTACACAAGACTTCCACTAGAGAAGTAAGCTTTTCCTTGAGACTACAAATGTAGATTTTACTAGACTCTCTCTTTGATTTGGTTTGATTCAGCTGGATAAATTTGTTGTGGTTTCATTATAGAGAACATTGTATTGTCCAAAAGAATTAAACAACTCTATGCACCATGTTTACCAAAAATAAAAACCCTCTGTGCACAATGATCCTAACCATTGTCAGTATTTATCTATTTTCCATGCTGTATTCAATGCGCAAAATTGTTCATTGCTTTTTTCACTTTTATTTTTGCGTTTCTGATCTTTAGCACATCAAGAAGACAGCCTTGCGTAATTGCAATACCATCAGCACTGAGGTTCTGTGAGGTAATTAAATAAATGCTAGGCACTTATCTTTAATATCAGGAAGTACAAATTTGGACTGCATTTTCCCCTCGCATTGACGTTCCACATTCCCAACAATAGTGGAAAAAAACCATTATATTTAGATTAAGTCAGACAGTTGTATATAGTCCAAGGTTCAGAAAACCAATACATTCAGTTACTGCTAATTCCTGGGAATCCTGGCAAATAGGATCGTGTAAATACTACTGTAATAATGTTATTTGAAACAGTGGAAGAAATTCTCAGCTAGCATTTCTAGTTTTGCTAGAAATCAGGCAAAACTTTTTTTTTTGAAACAGCGAAAGTCGTGATTGAATTAGTAGAGCACCTGAAAAGGAAGGAACGGAGGCCAGAAGAAAAGAAAAAGAAGCAGAAAAAGAAAGAAAAGTCTCTAAGGCTACCTCCGGATGAGTCTACCTAGATGTGTCGCTCCTACCAAAGTCCAGGCTACAGCCACATCTCTGATGGATTGAAAATTTGTTCATGAGTTACTCAGCTTCTTTGAAAAATTCGATTATTTCGCTTCTTTCACCGTTGCCACCATGTCAAAATAATGAGCGTTTTTACACCTTTTTGAGGAGGTGTAGACAGCTATGCAGCGAAAATTCCACTGATCTAGGTACGAGAGTTGCTCCCATTGGTCTGGCTGAAGGGAAGACACGTGGACCCAATTATTAGGCAAAACTTGCTTGGTTTTTAGATGGGGTGCTCCTGCATTGGGGATATAGGGCTCGAATTATGTTTTCTATTTCTGGTTTCGCACCTAGTGTGATAACTGATAACCTATATTTTGCTCTCTTTTTCATTGTTACAGCTGCGCTATGATCTACCACAGACTTACAAGTTACACAAGAAAAAGGAGGTCGATATTGCCGTAGATCTGTGGCGTTTCGTCCTACGAGCTCGAGATGAAAGCTAGTACTACGTGCACTGGCGATGAGACCACGACACGGCACATCGTGAGTTACTGTGAGTGAGATGGCTGTGCTTGATAGAAGAAACTGCATGGGCGATTCACACTTTTTCCCCCTTGTTTATGTGGCAAATCCCAGTAGTTGACCCGTGTCTCGGTGGCGTTTCCGTAAGTGGGCATATGATGAAATTGCCGAATCAGCTTGCTTGGAACACTGTTGTCTATGTCCAATGCATAGCACCTGTACTGGGAAAGTTCCTCCTCTATTTGATGTGTCTGGGATAGTTTTTTTTAGTTTTGGTTTTTTTTTTATTTTTTTGCCTTTTGACCTAATGTTTTTTTACAAGTTTGGCTCTATCTAAATAAAATTGTAATAAAATTGTAAATCTGATTTTTTTTTCTAGATTGCGGATGGTAGATGTCTGCCGCGATATGGAATCAAGATGGTCAGATTTACAACCCTTCAGTAGAGACCAAACTTTTTAAAAAATTAGTTGAAAGGAAAAAAAATCCGAAACTTCAATTTGTTTTCTTCTTAAGGTGGCTACCGGCTACCGGTGAAACACGGGCGTCTTCATCAAAAGCTCAACAGTAAACACTCGCGCCATCTGTGCTCATCTCACGGCGGGCACACGGCAAGAGCCCAAGAGGCAGGCTTGTGCGATGGCGTGGCACCCAGCTACCGGCAATGCATGCGGAAGGCGCAGGGCATGGCGGTGATACTGGCGTCGGTGTGGCTGTGGGCCGAGGGGTTGGTTGCTGCTTGCCACTAGAGGTGAAAATAGATCAGATATAGATAAATATTGATTTTTTCTATATCTTAATCTATTTTTTTCTTGGATTCGAAGTTGGATACGGACGAGTCAAATACTGATACAAATTCTTGTCATTTGGGATATGGACATAGAATGGATATATGACGGATTTAGGTCGAAAACGAATAAAGATATATGGATAATGCACATATGTATATATAGAGTAATATATACTGAATTAAAACCATACGATTACATGACCATAATAGCAAGTTATGTATCAATCAAACCCAGTAGACGTCATAGAAAGAATATGCTACTTGAAGATCAATAGAACCAACTAATTATCAATATAAATAGGCTGCTATGGAAAAAATGTTATGAAAATGAGCTGGGTCTTGCTAATATCCAATAAGAAAAATCTAGATATCCAAATCCCATCTCGTATTTACTTGATATTGGTTGCTTCGAATCCGATCCTAAACCCGATTCAAGTATCTAAATCCTATCTCGGATCCGATCGAATAGTCAACTCCGATCCCGACTTGATCTAATCCCGGATCAACGGGAAATATCCGACCATTTTCACCCTGAGTAGTGCTACCGTACGCTATACCGTTGGAATCACTTTCAACAATATATCATATTTCACTAGGTTTCAAAGTATTCTATTCACGTTTCGTAGGTTTTATTTGGTTTCAAAAGATTTTCAAAAGATTTTATAAATATTTCAACATATCTCAACAAATTTCAATGAGTTTCTAATACAAGTTTTGTCAAGTTTCAAATTTGTAACTTGATTTAAAACGAGATTCAAAATAATTTTAACTGAGTTTCAAGAGGCTAACTACAAAGTTTCACGAGTTCGGGCAAAAACAAATAAAAACCAGTTTCATATGAGTTTCTTGAGATTCACCAAATATTCAAAAAATCAAGCGTGTTTCACAGGGTTTGCATATCTGGATGAAACACTATAAAACCTCATAAAACTTATATATGCAACTTAGCACTAAAACATGAAACCTATTGAAACATAGTCGTGCAGGCTATCAATGCCTGATGAAACTGTAAACTTAGACGTAAAACTATATAATGAAACCTCATAAAACATATTAATGAAATGCCAGTGGAATGTCATAAAACTTATCCGTGAAAAGTTACGATACAAGGACCTATTGTAACTTATGAAACATCATGAAACTTATTTCATGAAACCTTATGAAACTTATCTATGAACTCATAAAACCTTGAAAAACTTAAACATGAAACCTACTTAAGCAAAGTCGTAAAAACTATCAAATACCTGATGAAACTTTAAACTTAGATGTGAAACTATGCGATGAAACCTCATGAAACGTATTAATGAAACGTCATAGAACTTAGCACTGAATTTTCCTGAAAATTCATGAAACCTGATGAACTTAACGAAACATCAATCTAGCCTACAGAAAAATGAGAGCCAATCCATCACAAAACAACCAACCAGCACCTATAGCCCAACCCCATTAACCATCCTGCCCCGATCACAAGGATCAACCTTGGAACCAGCATGCCAAGATCAGGGATGAGGCGGATGTACAGGCACGGAGAAATCCCAGGAGAATCGAAAGCGATAGGGATAGGAGGACGGGGGTAACAAAAATTTTCGCATAATTTCACCCGATTCACCGCAATTTGGCAAAATTTGTTGCAGTTCTACGAGACGGTCACCCAGGCCCGGTGGTTCAAATGACAGCACTGAAGAATCAAGATCCCTCATCTCCAACTCCGTCTCCTAGCTCCAATCCACCTGTGAGGTGGATGTGGCTCTCTTCTGCTGTGATCTCATGGTTGCTTTGTCCTCACACGGGCTGAAAGACCGGGCGATGGATTTGTACGCGCAGCTACAGTCCATACCGTTCTCTGGGAGCAAGACCTACACGGCCATGATCAAATCCCTGTGCATCGTTGTAAATCTAGGGAGTATTTCTGTTTCAACCTACTTGCCACGCACGGGCGGACGCGCAACTTGCGGGTTTTGCTGCTGCGGTTCTAAAATTTTTGTGAGAGATTAATAATTTCATCAGTAATATTATATTAATTTTTAAAAAAAATTCAATTTTTTTGTTTGGTCAATCAAATCTATGTAAGCATTGAACTTCCTTTGTTATATTATATTTCAAAAATCAAAAAGAAAAGAACATAAATGGTAATGTGCCTTGTAAGAATTTTATAAATTCACTGGAGTATGATCATGATTCAAAATTTTTATGAGATATTAAGAACTTCCTTATCACCATTCTGTAAAATTTTTAAACTTTTTTTATTGCTAAAGCAAATCTATGTATTGATCATAAGACTTTTATCAAAATGTAGCACTGTCTGAATTTTTAAACATTATTTGAGAATGATCATCATATAAAAATTTTAAATAAACATTTATGTTACATTAGGACTATCCACAAAAATTTTCTAATGTTTTTAACGTGGTTTAGATAATTTTTATTTTGTTCAAATTTGCTGATAAGCCTTTTAACAGGGCAGTAATACTGTTCGAATTTTTAAAAATGTATACAGTTTGATTATCATCTGAAAATTCTATGAGAGCATTAGAGATACATCATAACCATGAAAAAAATTCAAATGTTTATAACGTGGTTTAAACCATTTTGCATTCGATTCAAAATTGCCGGTCAGCGTTTTATCACGAAAGTAGCAATATTTGAAATTTTAAAAATTCCACAAACCTCAGAATAATCTGAAATTTTTATGAAAATATCATGAATGTGTCAGAACTCTCTAAAAAACATTTCAAGATTTTTCGACATCGTTTGACTCAATTTTTGTCCATTGCAAAAAACCCCAAAATTTTGGGTATTTCACCCGAAATTTCAGGTTTTTTCACCGAATTTCGGGATTTTTCGTTACTACATGGACTGGATTTGAATTTTCAAATTCAAATTTCTTTCGAAATTTTTCTAAAATTTCGAAATTTCACCGAAATCTCGCGATTCGGCCAAGGACGAAATTTATTCCGAAACCGAATTTTCAAACCTTGCGCGCCATGGCCGAAACCCGATGGACCGCGTGCCGCCCGTGCGTGTAGCATGCGAGGACGTGTGTTGGGGGTTCTGCACGTCACACCTGGGGTAGCTAGCCTGCCCGGGTCGTGGACCGTCCCGCTCGTGTTTTCTAGCCCCCTCACAAATTCTCTTTACAAATCAGTCCTGTTCCGAATAAATTTGCAAAACTGATTCCTCTCGACCACGGAAGACATGATATACCGCACTTGTAGATCTTGATAGCTTTCTTGAGAACAGTCAAGTATGGAGAGCTTAATAGGGCTACTACCAAGCATTTAGAGCATGGTAGGATGCCTATTGAGCGTGCGAGCTCCTTTCGAACTAGAAGAACGTGGCACCAAGGTGGGCCCAACATTGTTGCCGTGGTCATCAGCCTTCCGTGGGTCTAGAAAGCTACCAAGCTCTATGGGCGTGGCAACACCTTCCGCAATTGAAGAGGGGTCTTTTATAAATTTATTTGAAAAAAACTAGATTTAAGAAAAAAATGGTTTGCAAGAGGGAAGCGAACGACTCGAACTGTTTGGTTGGTCTGTCGATGGACTACGTGGCACAGAGCGCCCTTCTGAAGGATCAAGGATAACCAACTAGAGGGGGGTGAGTAGGAGGTTTCTAAAATTTTTGGCTCTAATTGCAATTTATAAAATCACTAAGCTAGAATTGCAATTAAGACAATTTACAATCAAATTTTCTAGTGGTCACTGAGCACTCTAGCAATTTAAGTACGAGCAAGAGATAATTCAAAGCACAAAAATGATAAATGCAAACCACAAGAGAATGAGATATAAATTTTATCCCGTGGTCTCAGAGACTTACCAATCTCCCCTAATCCACGTTGAAGTGTCTTGAACAACTTCAAGCCGGCTCCAATCTCTTAAGCCTTCCTCTATCACTAAGGTAATTCTTCACCGCTCCGGGTAGGCGAACTCCGACCTTCACAACTTTTCAGGGCTTCTCACAATCTTCGTCGAAAAGCTCACTACGCACGAACACCTCCAAGCCGTCTAGGAGGCGGCAAACTCCAAGAGTAACAAACTTTGACGGTAGCTTGAAGTGAATCAAGTGTCTAAATGGCTCAATTGAATGCTCTCACTTGATTTTCACTCAATGTCGGGGACTGGTTACCCCTGTGCGGACAGCGATCCGCTGGCTCGACCTCGCTCGGCCGAGGAGCCAGCTCGCTAGCAAGGTCGGGCTCGGAGGACCTGGTCAGGGATGCAGAGCCGACGGTTACCGAGTCAAAGCGGGGGCCCTAAAAAGCGGAGTCAAGCCGAACGTGGGCTACGACTTCGGTGCCGTTATCGCCCGACCTCACCACGCATCACGTCTGAGTCTGGCACCACGCTCCCGAGAATCTTTCCCGGCCGTTTCTTGTAACGAACTACGCGGTAGAGGTATAAAAGCCTTCCCCTGCGCGAGGTAGAGGCAGGAGAACAAAAAGAAAGAGGACACACACACAAAACACGCTCGCTCCGGTGCTCAACCAAGCTCGAGCACCCCCTGTATTCAACGACAGTGCATCATCTTTCACCTTTCGCCTATGGGCAAGACTGGAGTATAACTGTTACCCGTACCGGGGGCTCGAACCAATATAACTCCTTGTGTTAGTCTCTCTCTCTCGAAGCGGCGACCGCACCCCTTCCTTCGGGCGGGCACGGTCTTGGGCTCTGCTCCCACATTACTCGTTCGGAAGAACTTTGCTGCTTCAACGTCACCGACGCTTTCGGCTTCAACGACAACATGTCGCATTCGGCGAGCTCGGACTCGAATGTGGTTCCCGAGTGCGAGGGCTCCACATCCATATTCTCATCCTCACCACCGCTACGCGAATGCCTTGCCTTCATGGCCAGCAGCTGCGAGGCGAGCACAGGGGTGGAGGATCGTGACCCAAAAAACCCGGAGGAGACACGACGGTTCGCCCAGTTCGCTATCAGCCAGGCTATCACCACTCTCCAATGGGAGGAACACGAGGAGATCTGCACCCTGTCCGGGTAGCCTAACCCTGCTCGCCTAGGTGCTTTCACCAGCTGGGAGTGCTTGCGAGCCATCGCCTGGGTTATGGCTGACCCTGCTCGGGCAAGGCCGCTCCCTTCGGTTGGGCTCTCGCCGAAGAGCTCGACAAGGCGGTCGATGAGGTCGTGCCTTCGTAGCGAGGGCAAAGCTGGTGCCCTCATTCTCGTTCTCTGGTGAGCGATGACTACTCCTCGCACTGGCACCGACGCTCTCGCCGGTCGTCTCCACACCAACGAGCCCAGAGTCCATTCCGGTCGCCTCCACATCATTAGGCTCGAAGCATATCCCATGAATGTGCTCGACATTGACAGAGCGGCAACAGTGCCTTTTCGAGTAGCCGTGCGTCCGAAGCCTTTCTCAGGACGTCTCGCCCAGGCTTCGCAATGTCCACGACCGCCTGTGCTATCACACCGATGACGCCCGCGCCTACCGCCACGGTCGACGCGGGTTGCACCACCGACCGCATACGATCGCGCGACTACTACGACTCGACCAAAGAAATGACGGCCACCATGCTCAACGCGGCGCGCCCGACCTTACGCTGCCGGCGATTCCGCCGACCTTTGTTGGGTACGCTGGATGGCCCGATTTAAAACCGCTGCGATCGAGCGGTTCGACGGGACCAAGAACCCCAACGAGTTCCTCTCGATCTACTCGACAGCGATCCTAGCGGCTGGTGGGGATGAGGCTGTGATGGCCAATTATCTGCCGACCGTGCTGGACAGTGCGGCTCGCACCTGGCTCTTCAACCAAATGCTTGGCTCCTTTCGATCATGGCGCCAGGTACGAGACACCCTCCGTTCTAACTTTCAGAGCTGCTACGAGCGCCCCGGACGGGAGAAGGACCTGGATCGTATCATCTAGGGCAAGAATGAGGCCCTCCACGACTTCGTGCATCGATTTATCCGCACGAGGAACTTGATCCCGAGAGTCTCTGACGAGGTCGTCATCAAGACCTTCAATTTCGGCATCCGCGACCGGCGCCTCACCGAGGACCTAGAGATCATGGCGAAACTCAACATCAACAAGTTGTTCCGGATTGTGGAGCGATACGCGAACGCGGACGATACCGTGCGCTAGAAACACGACTATGACCAGGGCAAGCTCGGTCTCAACTTTGGCGAGGCCGAGCCATCCAACGCCAAGGACAACAACTCAGACCCGCACGGCAGAAAGCGAAAGAGAGACCGCAGTAGTGGCGACGGCCGGCTGCGCGTGGTCGCTACGATGAACAGCAAGCGCGAGGTGATGGAAGTACGGTGGCCCGACCAGGGGCAGCCGCAACTCAACTAGGAGAGGCCTCGACCTCAGCAAGGGCGACCACGACTTCAACAAACACAACACCGACCCTAATAGGGACAGTGTCAACCTGGGCCCCAGCGGGGTGTCGCCCGACCATAAGGCGGCGAGGAGTGACCCAGGTACTACACCGACAAGTTCTACCTATTCCATAAGGCCCATGGCCACGACCTGCGAAACTGCAGAACCTGACAGAACAAGTTGGACTCCTTTTATGACGGGCGTGGAGAGATGCTCACGCTCCCGTAGGAGGACAGATGGCCCGACAGGGTCAACACCGACGAGGACCTTGAAGGCCTCGACCTAGAGTTTCAGCAGGGCGACCGCCATGTCGATGTGATCTTTGGTGGTTCGTCGGCGTATCAATCCCGGCGTGAGCTCAAGGATGCCACACGCATCGTGTACCAAGCCTCCACCGGGAAGCCCGCTGATCAGCCCTGCAAGTGGGCTGGCACTCTGATTACTTTCTCCCGGGGATGATGCTCCCCTAGGGATGTCCAAGGATCTCAAGACTATTCTGGTCGTGACCCCGACCATAAGCAATATTGTGGTCAGGAGAGTCATGGTCGATGGGGGTAGCTCCCTCAACCTGCTCTTAGCGAGCACGCTAGACCGAATGCAGATTCCCCGATCGAAGGTCAAGAATATAGCAGTTCCCTTCTTCTTCATTGTGCCAGGGAGCTCCTCCACTCTGCTCAGGTAAGTGGTTCTGCCCGTCACCTTCGGCGACTCCGCCAATTTCTGCACCAAGCTGGTTACCTTCGAGGTGGTTAACGGTGACCTCCCCTACAACACCATCCTTGGGCGTCCGACACTAATCAAGTTCATGGTGGCAAATAGCCACCACTGCATGAAGTTCCTAGGGCCCAACGACATCATATCCGTCCGTGGCGACCTCAAGGCGGCGCACGGTTGCGAGGAAAAGGCCTTGGTGCTTGCTGGCAAGCTACCCCAACGAGGCCCTGAAGTAACTTCGAAAAGCGCCCACCAAAGGATGACGATCCAGCCCAGCGGTGCGACGAAGGCCGTACAGATTGAAGAGGGTGACTCGAGCAAGAGCGTCCATGTCGCAACCGAGCTCAATTCGAAATAGGAACTCGAGCTCGTCACCTTCCTCCGTGCCAACAAGAGCATACTCGCTTGGGAACCGGCGGACATGCCAGGAGTCCCGAGGGAGGTGATCGAGCACAAATTACAAATAAGGCCTGGCTGCCAACTTGTACGCCAAAAGCTACGCCGCTTCTCTCCTGAGAAGATGATGATAATAAAGGAACATCTTGACAAGCTCTTGAAGGCTGGCTTCATCTGTGAGATTGTAACACCCTAAATTTTGCCCTAATTTAAATTTTGGAGTATTTTTTTATTTTTGTGAAATTTTTGAAATTTGTTGAAATTTATTTAGAATTATTCAAATAAAGCCTTCCCTGAAAACAATTAAATAATGGAATTTTTTTGCAAAGTTTTATTGGAAATATTTTATTTAAGTCCCAAATAGCTCAAAGTAATTTCTAGAATTTTTCTGGAATTTTTCTGATATTTTTGCTATTTTCTTTGGCCAAAACTATTTTCTCGAATTATTTTTATTCGAAAAGGATTTAAAATCCCCGAAACAGTGCTTGGGCCAAAATCCTTGGACCGCCCAAGATCGTGCTCGCCCACCGCATCGCCCACGCAGCCCGCCCCGCCGAAACCCTAGCCGCCGCCGCGCTTCGCCCGTTGGATCGGCATCGTGCGTCTAAGAAGCTACCGCGTCACTTCACCGTTTTCGCCCGTTGCATTGCTGCGCACGGACGCCCGGGATTTTGCCACGTCGCTTCTTCCTCGCGAGATCACCGAGCAACAACCGCCGCATGTCCGCCTGCTTTCGCCAAGGATCGCGCACGCCGAGGCACTATTTAGTCGCGCGCGCACGCACTGTCGTCTTTGCGCGATTTCAAGACGCCTCGTAGCCCTAGCGCACGCCCCCGAACGCCTCCGCTCACTCACAAGAGCTCGCCGAAGTTGCTCTCTGCGCGCCGCCTGTTTTCGCCTTTTCCTTCGCCGCCGGTCCACCCTCGCCGTTGCTAAGGGCACCGAGTAGCACTTCACCCCGAGACGCGCCGAACACGCCGGATCTTCACGCCAGAGAAGCCTCAAGCGCGCGTTGCCGCCGTCTTCTTCCTCTCCGGTGAGATCTACGCCGCGACATCACCGCCACCGAGCTTCATCCACCGTCCGATCGCCGCCGAACGCACCGGATTCGTCCACGTCGCCATCCAACAGTAATCCTCATCTTCTCTCCTCAGCCGTTAGATTTAATCAACGGTCTAGATTGCTTCGATTAGTTTCATGATTAGTTTATTTCAGCCGTTAGATCTAGATCGTAGGGTTTATATTTCGCCGCGTCACGTAAATATTTTAGCCGTCGGATGCGTGCCGGTCGCCTTGGATTGCGCCGCGTGTCACGCCAGAGCCAATAGCCTCGGTTCTTCTCGGCCGTCCATTTTGCACCGGGCGAGTGAGATCGCACCGCGCATCGAGCCAGTCCCGTGTTGACGCGTGACGCGCGGAAACCGAGGAGTCAGCGCCGCCGTTCTGTCGACGTCGCCAGTTTAATCATGGCCGCTTGATCCGGATCCGAGGGTCACGGCAGCCACGCGCGGGCGTGCGGTGGAGATGAGACGAAGGTCGATGAATCCCGACCGCTCGCTTAGAATCGGATTAACGAGATTGAATTAAATTTTGGCTATTTGTGTTGCGCGCGTGTCGCCATAAGTTTGGTCCAATTATCGCGCTTAACGCCGCTGCTTGCGTCACTTGGCGACGCGCACGATTCCGCCACCCACGATGGACGAGCCGAACCGCGGACCTAGTCCATAGACCGAGCGACGTGATAACCTCCGGGCATGCCACACGTCGTCGGCCGACGTTATCGCCGACGCCATAAATATTTTTATATATAAAAATATTTCAGCGAAATTTTTTTCTGGCCGACGCCATCATGACGCGATGTCGACGTCATAAATGCGAATTTTCATTATAAAAATAATTTGGAAAATCGGATTTCTTAATTTCTGTATTTTCAGATTTTATTCAAACTACAAATGACTATACTTTTGCATTTCAACTCGGATTTGGGTGATTAAAATTTTTAAAAATTCATAAAATTGTGATATATTTAATGATGAATTTTATTTGAATTTTTGAGGTTATATAGTCTTCTGTATTAGTTATTTATTGCATATTTTGTTTGTACACGTAGACGCAAATTTGCCGGAAAGTTTCGAGGAAGAATTCGTCGCTCAAGACCAAGCTTCGGAACATGACCAGCAACTCTTTGAAGGCAAGTGATGCTTTGATCATTTTGATCCCAGCTTTTTAAAAATGTAATTTATGCTTTGAAATTATGCATGCTAATCTATTTAAAATGAATGTAATTTAAATTGGGATAATGTAGTTAATCAACCCATTCTGTTATGCCACCTTGAAATGATTAATTGTATGCCCTAAATCATTGTCACCCTAAGTTGATTGTACTGGTTGGATAATAATATGATGCCAACACGGGAGGCTAGACCGTGAGTAGATGCTTAGCCTTGCAACGAGTCATGAATGATCTTTCGAAAAAATGCTACAATATTGACTAATGGAATATTGAATGTATTTTTGAAGTGGTGTGATATTGCCACATGATGAAATTGAAGTATAGAGACCTATGTGGTTCCATACCGATGTTGAGTTATTGCTGGCATGTGTTGCACAATAATCAACTAGGTGGGAAATGATTTAGACTGGGGCAAGTGGCAAGAGGCTGTGTGCCTGGTGGGCCTGTGTGGCATTGGGTTGCCGAGTGTTGTGAGTTTGTGTGCCACAATGGGCTGTGTGCCACTGTTGAGTGTTGGAAGTCTTGCCTTGGTCAGTTAAGGACTTCACCTTGCAAGCCTTTGATCTGAGTCACCCGTACAACCACATGTCTGAAATGTGCAACCCTATAAGACTGTGTGTGCTAGCGTGATCTGGATCGCATGAATACACAGTAGGGTCCGGATTTGCATTCGGTCCCGACAGAGGTGGTATCGAGCAGGCCGATCAGAGGACTTGACCCTAGTTTTGTTGTACCTAGGAGGGTAAAACTATTTTCTAAAACCTAATCAACTTGAGCAAGAATATCAATGAAATCTCGACTTATCTTTTCTCCCTTGCTCCATACCTATGCTGAATTCTTATTATTATTTTCTGTTTAATTTAAACAAGGTTTATTTTGGCAGATGAGGATGATCCACACCTATGGAGAGCGCACCGGAGGATACGCCGCGGAGTTATGGCGTATGATGCAGTTGCTCGGAGGTTTTGACAGACCACTTTATCGAGGGACTACGGTGGTACGGGCAGGACTTGACATCGCCTGGGATGTCAAGATCCCAGTGTATGCTCGGGAGAGGACGAGGGTGAGCCGTCCTATCTACATCACGGTCAGGAGGTCTTCTTTTGAGGCCGGGATCCAGGAGACGGCACGTCTGGCGATGCGGCAAATTGCCCGCACTTACTCCGCAGAGTTGGAGGGCACCGTCTTTCATCACCATCCGCGTCGAGACAATCGTTTTGATAGGATGGAGCTCGTGGAGGAGGACGCCACGATCACCCACCTGGCGAGGTATGTTATCGCCCAGGAGGACGCCTTGGACGAGACAGTCCAGGAGCTGCAGAGGACCCACGACGAGGTCACGGAGGCGAGGTTACAGCTGCGGGAGGGCTTAGCTCACTCCATGCAGAAGATCCAGGAGTTGGAGATGGCTTTGTATGGACCCGAGCCTGAGCCAGTCCTGGAGTTACACGATCCAGATCCGGAGGAACCAGAGCAGAGGCACCGGCAGGGAAGAGCAGCGGCCGGGACCAGCAGAGTCGATGGGGTCTTTTGCACCAGCTGCAATAGGTAATCAGGACCAGTTCGCCCCGATGCCAGAGCACCCACCGGTGTATGCTCAGGGGGAGCCGTAGCCGGGTTGGCTCGATGAGTGATCGAGTCTAGCCGAGGGTTGTGTTGAGACTCGAATAATTGAGTCGCGTCTTTTGCTTCAGAGTCACCATTAAGTGTGAGTCGTCGTAGAGTCCTATGTTTGCTTACTTGTTTTTCGTTGTGAGTGTTTCGTATGTGTTGCATTGCCCTTAGGCACTTGTGAGCAACCATACTGCTTTATATTATATCAATAAAGTGGCTAAATAATTTAAGTTACACCTGCTTCCCCCACATAAATTCCTTTACTTGTCTATGCTTTCTTCTTTTCTTAACCTTGGAAGTTTGCAACAGATGGTGAGGACTCGTGGAAATGTTGGAGCCAGCGGAAGTGGAGTGAATCAGGCTGACAACCAGAATGAAGAGCCGATCCCTCAACCGCCGCAAGTCGATATGCGTAACACAGGAGCCTTCCTGACCGCCCAGACTCAACTTATGAACACTATGGTACAGACCATGCAGCAGATATCCAATCAAGCTGCTGCGAATGTTCAACCTGGGGGCAACCATGGACCACACCCCTACTCAAGGTTGTCAGAGTTTATGCGAACTCGTCCACCTACCTTCTCAGGCAACGCCAATCCACTGGAGGCGGACGATTGGCTAAGGACAATCGAAAGGAAGCTGCACATTACCCAGTGTATGGGACATGAGAGGGTACTCTATGCCTCTCATCAACTCTAAGGAACGGCCGCAGAATGGTGGGAAAACTTCTGCGCAGCTCATGAGGACCCACAGAGTATCACGTGGGAGGAATTCACCTCAGCCTTCCGCCAATACCTTGTACCCGAGGGTATCATGGATCTTAAAAAGGAGGAATTTCGGAGCCTCAAGAAGGGCGGTCAGTCAGTGGCTGATTACCTGAATAAGTTCACCCAACTAGCACGCTACGCACCGGAGGACGTGGCTACGGATAAGGCCAGACAATCCCGCTTCATGAAGGGATTGAATGCAGGGTTGCAGGTGGGACTGATCACCCACACATTCCCTGACTTCCAAGAGCTAGTTAACAAAGTTCTTATTTTGGAGGACAAGCGACGAGAGTTGGATGACAATAGGAAGCGCAGAATGGCACAACAAGGAGGTCGTCAGGGCCAGCAGAGGCAGAGGACGGCACCCCAACAATTCATCCGGTACCATCCCAGAGGCAATGACAAGGCACCACTGCCGAAAAATCGCCCAATGGGTCAGAATGCTCAGACTCCAGCCAGAACTGTGGCACAGACTGGAGGAACCTCTCAGGCAGCAGGAAGACGTTGCTATCACTACAATGAACTGGGGCATTTTGCCAATAACTGCCCTAAGAAGGGAGGTGTCACATTGGTCCGCTTTAACCTGGGGAACACACCTGCAAGAACTCCCGCGCCAATCGTGAACCACGGGGCATCAACAGCAGCAACTCTATCCCAAGGAATTGCATGAGGCCGAGTCAACCACATTACAACGGATGAAGTGCAGAACGCCACGGATGTTGTACTGGGTAAGTTCATAGTAAACTCGATCAGCCATCGCTTTATTCGATTCGGGAGCTTCACATTCATTTATTTCCCGAGATTTTGCTGTTCAAAATGATATGGATATAGTGAATCTTAAATGTATGCTTATAGTCCAATCCCCTGGATCAGAACTCCGATCTAAAGTAGGATGTTCTAGGGTGAAATTAATAATTAATGGAGTTGAGTTCCTAGCGAACTTAATCGTCCTTAATACCCAAACCCTAGATGTTATCCTGGGAATGGATTGGTTAACCAAACACAAGGCAGTGCTGGACCACGAAAAAAGAGTCATATCGGTCGAAAGCTCGGATGGAAAGAAGATTGAATTTGAAGCAAAATCAGTACGAGATGGACAATTAATGGTCAACAGCATGAAGATTGACAGTTTGGAGGAAGTTTCCATAGTCAATGAATATCCGGATGTTTTCCCAGAAGATCTACCCGGAATGCCGCCAGATAGAGATATCGAGTTCGTGATAGAGCTTGTTCCCGGGACCGCTCCAATAGCTAAGAGACCTTACAGAATGTCCACGGAGGAATTGGTGGAAATGAAGAAACAAATTGAAGAGTCTTTGAAAAGGATTTATAAGACCTAGCTCATCGCCATGGGGAGCACTGCCTTGTTCGTCAAGAAGAAGGACGGAGTTTTAGGATGTGTATAGATTATCGTGCACTCAATAATGTGACGATAAAGAATAAGTATCCGCTACCGGGATCGATGATTTGTTTGACCGATTGAGAGGAGCAGAGTATTCTCCAAAATTGATCTCCGATCAAGATACCATCAATTGAAGATCCGATCAGAGGATATTCCGAAGACTGCATTTTCGTCAAGATATGGACACTACGAGTTCACAGTGATATCTTTTGGTTTGACAAATGCACCAGCATATTTCATGAACTTAATGAATAAGGTTTTTATGGAATATTTGGATAAGTTCGTTGTCGTGTTCATAGATGATATCCTTGTCTATTCCAAGACGAGAGAAAAGCACGCCGAACACTTAAGGTTAGTTCTTGAAAAGTTGAGAGAACAACAGTTGTTTGCAAAATTTAGTAAATGCGACTTCTGGAAGAATAAGGTGGAATTTCTTGGACACATAATGACAACAGAAGGAGTTGCGGTAGATCCAAGGAAAGTGGAAACGGTTTTGCATTGGGAGCAGCCGAAGACGGTAACCCAAATTCGTAGTTTTCTTGGAATGGCGGGATATTACCGTCGATTCATCGAAGGATTCTCTACGATTGCGAGACCTCTTACGCAATTGTTAAAAAAGGAAAAGAAATTCTTATGGACACCTGAGTGTGAGAAGAGTTTTCAGGAGCTGAAGAAAAGATTATCATCGGCACTTGTATTAGTTTTAACTGACGTTCATCAAGGCTTCGACATCTATTGTGATGCATCGCGTCAGGGATTGGGATGCGTGTTGATGCAAAATAGGAAGGTAATTACCTATGCATCGAGGCAATTGAGACCACATGAGGAGAACTATCCGACTCATGATTTGGAATTAGCTGCCGTAGTACATGCTCTAAAAATATGGCATCATCATCTCATCGGAAACAGATGTGAAGTGTATACTGATCACAAAAGTCTTAAGTATATCTTCACGCAAGCTGACCTAAATATGAGACAAAGAAGATGGTTAGAATTAATCAAGGATTATAATGTGGGAATTCACTACCATCCTGGTAAAGCCAACGTGGTGGCAGACGCCTTGAGCAGAAAGAACCACAGTGTAAATATGCTGTTGGAAACAAGTCAGGCGGAATTGTGTAAGGATTTCCAGAAATTAGAACTGGAAATGGTACCAGAAGGATTCCTAGCAACCTTGGAAGTAAGACCTACCCTGGAAGAACAGATCAGGGAAGGGCAGAAAGATGACGATAAGATCAAAAGAATTAAGGGCAAAATGGATGAAGGCAAAGCAAAAGATTTCAAACTGGATGAACAAGGTACTATGTGGTTTAAAAGGCGCATTTGTGTGCCGAACAAAAAAGAGTTGAAGCAGTTAATTCTGGAGGAGGCCTATGACTCCAAGTACTCAATTCATCCCGGAGGTGCGAAAATGTATCAAGATTTAAAGGAAAGATTTTGGTTGCCAAGCATGAAACGGGAAGTCGTTGAATATGTTGCATTATGTGACATATGCCAAAGAGTCAAAGCTATGCATCAGAGACCCGCGGGACTATTACAACCCTTAAAGATACCTGAATGGAAATGGGAAGAAATTGGTATGGATTTCATAACCGGGTTGCCCAGAACGCAAAGTGGATATGATTCCATATGGGTCATAGTGGATCGCTTAACCAAAGTGGCACATTTCATACCGGTAAAAACCACTTATTCTGGAGACCAGTTAGCGGAACTTTATATGGCACGAATCGTCTGTTTGCACGAGTAATCAAGAAGATAGTGTCGGACGAGGTACCCAATTTACCTCCGCATTTTGGGGTAAGCTACATGAAGCGATGGGGACTCGCTTGAACTTGCCTACCATCCGCAGATGCATGGTCAAACCGAGAGGGTTAACAGATATTGGAAGATATGTTGAGAGCTGCGCTTTAGCATATTCCACTTCATGGGACAAGTGTTTGCCTTATCTTGAGTTTAGTTACAACAACGATTATCGAGACGAGTTTGAGATGTCTCCATTTGAAGCTCAGATGGTCGATCCTGTCGAACACCATTGAATTGGAATGATACAGGCGAACGACATGTTTTTGGACCAGACATTATCCAAAGGGCGGAAGAACAGATTGCCCTGATCAGGGAAAGACTGAAGGTTGCACAATCAAGGCAGAAGAGTTATGCCGACAATCGTCGGAGAGATTTGAGCTTTGAACCCGAAGATTTTGTGTACCTTAGAGTCACACCTCTCAAAAGAGTCAGAAGGTTCCACGCAAAAGGGAAGCTCGCACCCAGATATGTTGGGCCGTTCAAGATCTTGAGCCGCAGAGGTGAAGTTGCATATCAGTTGGAGTTACCGCAGTCTTTGGCAGGAGTACATGATGTATTTCATGTATCACAACTGAAGAAGTGTCTTCGAGTACCGGAAGAGCAAACACCGTTAGAGGCAATCAAGCTGCAAGAAGATCTGACTTACAAAGAACATCCGATGAAGATTCTGGACGTAATGGACAGAGAGACAAGGAACAAGTCAACGCGTTTCTGCAGAGTTCAGTGGAGCAACCATTCGAAAAGTGAATCAACGTGGGAACGTGAAGAAGATCTGAAGAAGGAGTTCCCTAAGCTATTTCTGTAGACAGCCCTGAATCTCGGGGACGAGATTCTGTTAAGGGGGGAGGTTTGTAACACCCTAAATTTTGCCCTAATTTAAATTTTGGAGTATTTTTTATTTTTGTGAATTTTTGGGAATTTGTTGAAATTTATTTAGAATTATTCAAATAAAGCCTTCCCTGAAAACAATTAAATAATGGAAAAAAATTTGCAAAGTTTTATTGGAAATATTTTATTTGAGTCCCAAATAGCTCAAAGTAATTTCTAGAATTTTTCTGGAATTTTTTTGATATTTTTACTATTTTCTTTGGCCAAAACTATTTTCTCGAATTATTTTTATTCGAAAAGGATTTAAAATCCTCGAAACAGTGCATGGGCCGAAATCCTTGGACCGCCCGATCGTGCTCGCTCAGCCAGGCGATTTCGCGTCGCACACCTTGCCCCCGCCAAAACCCTAGCCGCCGCAAGCGCCGCTCGATTGGATCGGCATCGTGCGTCTAAGAAGTCATGTGTCACTTCACCGCTACCGTTGGATCGCTGCAAGACGGACGCCGGATTTCGCCACGTCGCTTCTTCCTCGCGAGATCGCGAGCAACGACCGCCGCATGTCCGCCCGTTCGCTGCCGAGGATTGCGCGCACGTCGAGGCGCAATTTAGTGTGCCGCTGCCACCCCCGTGCTGCGCATTTCAAGACGCTCCTGTAGCCCTAGCGCACGCCTCCCGAAACGCCTCCGTTCACTCACAAGAGCTCGCCGTAGTTGCTCTCTGTGCGCCACCGCTGTTTTTCGCCTTTTCCTTCGCCGTGGTCCACCCCCGTCGTTGCCAAGGGCACCGGAGTAGCACTCACCCCGAGACGCGTCGAACACACCGGATCTTCACGCCGGAGAAGCCCTGAAGCACCGTGTTGCACGTCGTCTTCTTCCTCTCCGGTGAGATCTACGCCGCCGCGACATCACCGCCAGCCGAGCTTCATCCACCGTCCAATCGTCGCCGAACGCACCGGATTCGTCCACGTCGCCATCCAACAGTAATCCTCATCTTCTCTCCTCAGCCGTTAGATTTAATCAACGGTCTAGATTGCTTCGATTAGTTTCATGATTAGTTTATTTCAGCCGTTAGATCTAGATCGTAGGGTTTATATTTCGCCGCGTCACGTAAATGTTTTAGCCGTCGGATACGCGCCGGTCGCCTTGGATTGCGCCGCGTGTCGCGCCAGAGCCAATAGCCTCGGTTCATCTCGTACCGTCCATTTTGCATCGGCGGGTGAGATCGCACCGCCGCGACGCCGGGCGATCCGTGTTGACGCGCGACGCGCGGAAACCGAGGAGTCGCGCCGCCGCTCGCCGACGCCGCCGTTTAATCATGGCCGTTCGATCTGGATCCGAGGGTCACGGAGTAGCCACGTGCGGGCTGCGCGGTGGAGATGAGACGAAAGGTCGCATGAATCCCGACCGTTCGTTTAGAATCGGACGAACGAGATTGAATTAAATTTTTGGCTATTTGTGTTGCGCCGCGTGTCGCCATAGGTTTGGTCCAGCTGTCGCGCTAACGTCAGTGCTTGCATCACTTGGCGCACGGGCACAGTTCCTCCATCCACGGTGGACCAGAGCCGAACCGTGGACCCAGTCCATAGACCAGAGCGACGTGGGAGCCTCTGGGCGTGCCACGTGTCGTGCTGACATCATAAATATTTTTATATATAAAAATATTTCGGCCGAAATTCTTTTCTGTGCTGACGTCATAAATGCGAATTTTCAGTATAAAAATAATTTGGAAAATCGGATTTCTTAATTTCTGTATTTTCAGATTTTATTCAAACTTCAAATGACTATAACTTTTGCATTTTAACTCGGATTTAGGTGATTCAAATTTCTAAAAATTCATAAAATTGTGATCTATTTAATGATGAATTTTATTTGAATTTTTGAGGTTATATAGTCTTTTGTATTAGCTATTTATTGCATATTTTGTTTGTACACGTAGACGCAAATTTGCCGGAAAGTTTCGAGGAAGAATTCGTCGCTCAAGACCAAGCTTCGGAACACGACCAGCAACTCTTTGAAGGCAAGTGATGCTTTGATCATTTTGATCCCAGCCTTTTAAAAATGTAATTTATGCTTTGAAATTATGCATGCTAATTTATTTAAAATGAATGTAATTTAAATTGGGATAATGTAGTTAATCAACCCATTCTGTTATGCCACCTTGAAATGATTAATTGTATGCCCTAAATCATTGTCACCCTAAGATTGTACTGGTTGGATAATAATATGATGCCAACACGGGAGGCTAGACCGTGAGTAGATGCTTAGCCTTGCAACGAGTCATGAATGATCTTTCGAAAAAAATGCTACAATATTGACTAATGGAATATTGAATGTATTTTTGAAGTGGTGTGATATTGCCACATGATGAAATTGAAGTATAGAGACCTATGTGGTTCCATACCGATGTTGAGTTATTCTTGGCATGTGTTGCACAATAATCAATCGGTGGGAAATGATTTAGATCGGGCAAGTGGCAAGAGGTCGTGTGCACCGTGGGCTGTGTGGCGTTGGGTTGCCGAGTGTTGTGAGTTTGTGTGCCACAATGGGTCGTGGTGCCATTGTTGAGTGTTGGAAGTCTTGCCTTGGTCGATTAAGGACTTCACCTTGCAAGCCTTTGATCCGAGTCAGTGGAGGATTGAGACAACGGTGAGGCACTCAAATAATCGACAACAATCCGGTATTCCCGGTTGCGACCAGAAACTCGCGCCGAGGATCCCATGCTTGGTTTCCAATGCCATATCAATTCAATTTGCACAAAGGGCAGCGAACTCAAAACCCACATCCGGACACGCATAGCGGAAGCACAACAAAACAACTAAAAACCAAGGCACAAAGACAAAACCAGACAAAACAAGAGATACTACCTAGACTCGGAAATCTACACACAAAAAAATCGGCATGATGCCTCTAAAGAGAGGACATCCACGCTGACAGGAGAAACAATTAACAATATAAGACAAAAGCATGAACATATCATAACCATCATGACACAACCACAATATAACCAAAAGGAAGCAACATACTAAGCATGGGATGAGCACCATAATACAATAAGGTTCAACAATAGAAGTAGCCAAATTTTGAAGACTACACATAACATGGCAGGATAACTATACAACAAAGCGAATACACAACCACAAAATAAAACCAAAGTATGCTATCTCGGAAGTGTCCTGCCTGAACACTTAGGGCGTTTCTGAATCGCTGAGCATAGCCTCTATTAGGGCCCTTGACCACCGAGAGGCAATAAGGACAGAACTACATAACTGCATCGCCCTCACACGAAAACCACAAAGCGAAGCATGAGTCTGAAGGTACTGCATAAGACTTACCGTGGTCCATATATGACCGACTTGAAGACATATGCATTTGGATGTAGCAAGGAAAAGCTTAAGGTAACAAGTGCCTAAAAGCAACTTTGATTCATATTCACATTCAACTACTCAACTTACAAATTTTATAGCGATTATGAACAGCACCTACTACTAGATTGAATTTTGAAGTTTAAACACTTAAAGTAAAGCAAGTATACATATGAACCAAGCATAACCATCATGTACCCACAAGTTCCAAGTTAAGTTATTACTGCTGAAGCGATCATACAATCTCGGCAATTCGAATCGCGCGAGAATACATGTCAACCCTCCTCCCATCCATACCTACTCGTCGAACCATCTTCATGCAGGGTCCGGACCGTGTGAGGCGCATGACCCATCGGGTATGCCATGAAAGGGTGGCTTACCTTACCATGATTCGGTCCCGGCAGCAGATTGACTACTCCGAATGGCTAGCCAATCGCGTCAACGCCGTGGTTTCGGCAAAAGAAAGGCGGAAGTGGAGGATGTGCGCCGACCACACACACGTCATTCCGAACTCTGTGCAACGAAGGATAACTTCCCTCTTCCGCGCATAGACCAGATCGTTGACTCCACCACCAATGCCAAGATGCTGAGCTGAGGGAGCCCACCAAGATCCGGGCCAATCGCGTCCTCAACTCCTGCGGTAGCTTCGGCCGCCGCGTCAGCAACACACTCGGCATCATCTACCTGCTCTACGCCGGTATATGCTACAGACATCTACTGCTTACATTTAGGCTTTGATCTCTATTAGACCATGCTTATTGTTCTTGTTCTACAATCACAGACATTCAGATCGTTGGTGATGCAATGCTGGCGTGGTGTTGAAGCCATGTTAGGTTTATGTTGGACAGCGATACAATGTTGAATAGAAGCATCTGCTAACACCACTTTGATTTCCTGGGCAACAAACTCAATCACGCTCATATTATGCAAAATACTGAAATACTTTCTGGCTAACTTATGCTATTCTAGATGTGTATATGGCTTTAGGACAATTGAAAAGAGTAATTCATACAGTACCACTATAATGAATTTAGTCTTGGATGATCTGTTTTCTTTATTCTTGAACAGGATGAAATTTCTCTGAAGAAGCCACAATAACCTCTTTACTTGATCCCCATTAAAGTTTAATAGTGTACATTATGCAGACAGGGATCTAGTGGTAATTTCCCGGTTGGCATACTCTATGACGATGTTCATCTCCTAACATTGGCAGATTGATGTCCTGGAACACAATTCTTTTTCTACCAGTTTCTGTAGCCAGGGCTTCATGTTGTAATCATTTGTAGATCATAGTTTATGTATTGCTTTTTTACACAAGCTAATGATTCTTGATTTGTAGATTTTGTGCTGGCCCTCTTTTTCTAATGTATCTTTTTTGAATTTTTCTTAGGGCAATTTTCAGATACTTCACTTCAGCGATGGAATGGTTGCAGAGAAATAAGTACTTTCATGTTGTGGTTAAAGGAGTTGAGCGGTTTGGCTGGAAATTTGTGCTACTTGCTATATTCTCGCCTTTGCCTTCGTACATCATTAATGAAAGGCATTTGAAGCTAATGTTCTTCACATTTGAAAGGCATTAGAGTTGCTGGAAATTTGTACACCTAAGTTAGGGATTGAGTTAATGATTGAGTTATCTGCAATAGGTTAGTGATTGTAATGGGAGGGATGCACCATTACGGTTTAGTTAGTGATTGAGTTAGTTGCAATAGTTTAGATGTTCCTGGTATTTTTTTTAATCTAAGTTAGATATTCCTAGTGTTTTTTTAATTTGAATTGGCCGATTCTTCCTAATTGTTTGCCAGATTTCAAAGTTTGTGGGTTTCGTTAACATTCCATTTGTAATCATTGTCAGAAATCATCAATGTTACTAGAATAGCAAAGCTTGTACTAATCTTGTTTGTTTTTTTGGATCATATTACTTTTCCTGGCAAATAAATGTTTGCATTGTCTTTCTGCTCACCTCGATGTACTGTGATTTGTAAGTCGTAGCGAGAACATTTTGCCCAAGAAATAAAATTGATAAAACTATGTCCTAGATAAATCATGTTGATAGTAGCCTTCTGATAGTGGTTTTCTTACTTGAAATTTGACTTGGTCCAGAATTTTCATGCTACCTATAATGGACTCTTTGGGTTGTCAAATTTTGTTTATGTTCACCATAAAAATTGAAATTTTTAATGTGAAATATAAAATGGGGAACATTCAATTCTCTTTACTAGTACAGTTCGAAATGCCTCTGTAATACCCCAATTTGTAATATAATTGTCTAAAAAATTATATTATAAAATAAAAGGTCACATCAGCTACTAATATGTACAAAATAATGTACAAGTGAGAAAACCAAGAGTATTGTTGATAATTTACAGACAATCCTCTCATTCTATAATCTGGAGTAAGCCTCCTAGCCAAACACTGTCACAGACAACTCCAGATTCTCAAAGAATCCACTCCACTAAGAATCTGAGATCTGAAGCTAAAAAACTAGAGTATGAGCTATGCCAAACAGGCCCTAAAATGTTGGGAATAGCTGGTTCACCGGAACCATGGTCCGAAATAAGAAGGCTTGGCCCGAGGCTTGGGCTATGGGCTAGCTCTGATCTGCTACTGACCATGGTTATTGTGGCAGGTCCTGCCTCAAGTAGATCGGTTGCCGCTATAATTTTGCTCCAGCGTGTCAACGATAGGCCGCTGCTGTTGCTTTTGTGGTGAAAAATAAAATAATTTTACTCAGATGAGAACTAAATTTACAATGCTAAAAAAAGAGACAAGGCCACATCAGCCAAAGCTTGAGTAATTGCTGCGGTTAGGGATGGAAATAAAGCTTGAGGCTCACGAGCCAACTTGGCTCGAACTCGGCTTGAGCCGGATCGGCTTGAGCTCGTGATGCAAACAAGCCGAGCCGAGCCTTTGATTCAGCTCGACAATTTTTTGAGCCAAACCTAAGCCGGCCCGCGAGCCGCTCGAGAGCTCGGTATGAATGTTCCCACTCTTCAGTCCCCACTATCCAGTCGCCATTCAGTCCCCCCAAATCCTAATCTCCTGAACTCCCCAATCGAGCAGCTCGTCAATCTCTTCCCCATCCAGTCCCCAACTCCTGAAATCCCCTAATCTCCCAATCCCTTCCTCGTCTAGTCCCCAACTCAACTCCCCATCCAGTCCTTGTGGGCGTTGAGCACATGTCACCCCAGAAGGTGGATGCCGAGAAGCGCTCGGCAGAGGAGAGTGTGATGGAGGCGCCGGAGGCCAGGGAGCTAAGGAGCCCACAGAGCAGGCTGTGCGTGGAAGAGCATTCGGGATTCAAGCGAGGTGAACCGGGCCGGTGGTGTCATTGAGGCTCGCGGTGGCATAGGCGAGGCCGAGCTTGGTGGCGGCCGCCTGCGCCGTGACGTTGCCCTTGGCGTTGGTGATGAGGAGGCGCACCTCGGAGTCAGAGAGGTAAAACTCGAACTCCTCCGTGTAGGCCGGGTTGAGCGACGCCGCCACCACGCGTGCCCGAATGACCACCAAGAACATGATTACCAGCTGCGCCGAGAACACAACATATCAAAGCACGCCAGATACAGTATTTCACATACAATACAGGACGATTGACTGATTGAACGATCGATGCTTGCATCGATGGTGTTGGGGAATCAGAGCGCGACGACGTGTCCTGAGAGGACACTGGCGATGGCTGTGAGTCACGCGGTCGCGGCATCGACGAGCGCGGCATGCGACAGCTCGAGTTTGCCGGGGACGACGACGGTGCGGCGCGAGGGGAAGGCGGCGGCTTCCTTCTTGAGTAGGGTCGTCAGCGTGAGGGTCTCCATTGGCCGACAGGGGCTTCTAATCTTTCCTTGGGCGCGAGCCGGAACGAGCCAGCTCGAGCCATTTGACAAGCCGAGCCGAGTGTGGTTCCTAGCTTGTTCCCCAAACGAGCCGAGCCAAGCCGAGCCGTGTTTATAAACAAGCTTGACCGAGCCTGGCTCGAGCCGGCTCGGCTCGGCTCGTTTCCACCCCTAGCTGCGGTCAAATGTGTATCCCGACTTCCCAAGTAAGTTTGTTGAGCCTTTGAGGACCTCTCTCTCCTCATGTACGACTTGATGGGCGATGGCAACACGGTTCTCCCAGATGCAGCATGACGAACATATATACAATATTATTTTTAAAAAATGAATTGGTTTGAAAATAGTTTATATGATAAAGAATTAGTTCTTACTGATTTAATCCTGAAATAATCCATGAAAAACTATAAATTTCACCAATTTTTAGAATTTGTTAGGGCAAGGTTTGAAGTAAGGGAATTTTCTCTTTTACTTAATGTATTCCAAACATTCCCATTGCAACATTGGTCACTTCATAGTTTGGCCACAAGATTTATTGCCTACCCCACATCACCAATAGTGTACATCAAAAGGGCTATGGCAGAACATTATCATGTTATAGCCACATCTATCCAATTATGCTACCACTATTTAGACCTTTCTAGTAAGGGAAAATTAGATTCCTACCATTGCAAATTTGCACGTTTTGAAATATGGCCATTATACTTCGCGGATTCGCATAGGGGCTATTATTATTCTGGAGAGTTTGAAATATGCTATTTTATACGTCTTCCTCCGCCTGAGGCCCACCTGCAGGTCTTTCCTCTCCCCATTGAAGAACCCTAGCCCTAGCTCTCCCTTCCCCTTCCGATTTCCCCTAACCTCAGCGGCAGGCGAGTGGCGGAGGGGGCGACAGGGGGAGGCGATCGAGAGGCAGAGGCAAGGCAAGGTGACTAGCAGGCGAGCGAGTGGCGGAGGGAGGCGATAGGCAGAGGCGATCGAGAGGCAGAGGCAAGGCAAGGCGACTGGCGGGCGGAGATGGAGGTTCCCGAAGCAAGTGCTGCTGGTTCCTCTTCTCCCAAACAGTGAGTTGTCCAGATCTCTCTCTCCCTTTCATTCTGTGCTAACAAAGGTTCATGGTAGAGTGCGCCCGGCCCCCTGTATGAACATGTTGTGCTTGTGTTTTGCGGTTAGGATCTAATTAGTCTCATTTGTGGGTAGGTACTGGTTCACAATAGAGCTTAAGGTTCAAGGATTTTTGAGCAAAGGCTCAGGGGGTAGGAAAAGCTATACGCAGGGCTTCACTCGAAATTGGTACGCCATTGATTCGGAGAGCTTTTCAATAGATTTTCTTATGAAAAGTTTAAGTGCGGACTTGAAATGGAGCGTGAACCAGACTGCTAGGGTTTGGTACTTTGACAAGAGAATGGGTGAGGATATTAGCTTAGTCGATGACAGTCAGCTTGTAGGTCTGTTTGAAATGTACCAACCCGAGAAACATTTTGAACTAATTATAGCAGTGTTCGACAAAAGGGTTGTAGAGGAAAATGAGTGTTCCATAGAGCCTCTATGTGTTCTGCCTCCTCCATGTGGTCCAACTGAAAAAGGCCAGGGAGCAACTGCATCTAGACATGCAATTGAAATTGTAGCTACAACTGAGCCTAATGTGTTTGACATTGAAGAGGAGTATGTTGGTGTGAACGATGAGCACTTATATGGTGCTCCTCCATCTGCACATCCACATGACTTTGACTTTGAACCACAAACACATGGATCTGCTGAATTTGGACAATCTTCTCAGCCGGCTGGCACTGCTGGCGATGGGGTTGCACCAGAAGAGGAAGAGGTGACTGATATAGACCCTCAGGAAGTCAATGTTTTGCTTGATCCTGATGAGCCAAATATTAGGAAGGGGGTTTTATTTCCTGATATTGTATCATTCAGAAAAGCTATTAGGCACTATGCCATTAAGAGGGGTTTGAATTTTCTGGTTTAAGGATTGATAAAACAAGATTCATTGCTAGCTGCTCACATGAGGGATGTCCTTGGCGCATTCATGCTTCCAGGCTGCAGGATGAACGCCAATACAGGTTAGAATGATGTAATTTGAATTATGCATGTCAATTTTGCATGTCAATGTTCATATGTTGATGCTTCCCTATGTTTCTTTGTGCAGATAAGGTGCTTCCTTTTGATCACAATTGTCCATCAAGAAAGTTGATGGATGGGAAGATGGCAACTCGAGAATGGATTGCTGATAGGATTGCTGCCTGGGTTAAGACCAACCCACAGAAGGGAGCAAAGGATGCAAAAGAAAAGTTGGAAGAACAATATGAGATCAAAGTGACAAGATGCAATTTAGGAGGGTGACCAGAAGAAAAAGAAGACTACACCCAAGAAGAAGAAGACACCAAAAAAGAAGAAGGCTCAAGCAGCATCTAGTACACCTCCTGCGAGAGTCATTAGAAAGCTCTATGATTTCCTTTGAGACCTTATTGTAATGTTATGTTGGTGATAACTTGATGTAATGTTTGTTGTTAGAGAACACTAGATGTCTAGATGTTATCTAGCTTATGTGATGTTGGTATAAACCTCAAATTCTACTCCAATGTTCTATTGAAATACTGGTATGTTATCTATTGAAATTCTGCTGCAATGTGTTGTTCAAATACTGGTATGTTGTCTGTTGAAATTCTGCTGCAATGTGCTGTTCACATTCTGCTGTTGGAGAACATGAGTCCAGAATGTGCTCTGCTTAGCTTCAGATCATACATAAGTTTAGAATTTGCAACTGAGCCAAACATGAGTCTTGAATTTCATACATCAAGAATTGCTGTTAACATGAAGTTAGAATTTCATGGTACGCCATGTTACGAGACATCCAGAAAAACATGACTCCAGAATTTCATACATGAAAAAAATTATTGTTAACATGAGGCTATTGAGACGACATGAGACATTGTTCCTTGTTCCATTGAAACAACATCAGGTTCAAGCTTTATCTGATTAAAAGAAGACCTAACACAACACCTACACATACAATAACTACACCTACAAATAACATATGGTTCTTCAATTGGTTAATTTGAAGCTTCATCTCCCATATTTGTTCCTTAGCCTCAGCAATTTGTTGCTTCGCCTCCACGACTTGTTCCTCCAGATGAAAAATTTCTTTACTTCCTTCTCCATCCACAAAACATCCTGCAACCCGGGCTTCATCCACTTTCTTCAACCGACGCAAATAGCCCTCATACTCATTCTCCCACATGAAGAATCCACATATTTTATCATTATGCATAAATTGAAACCACAATTACTACAACTGAAAATAAGCACAAACTGCACAAATACAACTATCTCACCGAGATATTGTTGATACACTTGTAGAACACTGCACCAAACGATTTTGGTCGCTTGCTTCGTAGCCTAACCACAGGGATCCCACACGCCGGGCAATCAACCATTCGCACTCTACCGTGAACCTTTGTTAGCACAGCATGAAAGGGAGAGAGAGATTTGGACAACTCACTGTTTGGGAGAAGAGGAACCACCAACACTTGCTTTAGAAACCTCCATCTCCGCCCACCAGTCGCCTTGCCTTGCCTCTGCCTCTCGATCGCCTCTGCCTGTCGCCCCCCTCCGCCACTCGCTCGCCATCGAGGTCGCCTGCTAGTCGCCTTGCCTTTCCTCTGCCTCTCGACCGCCTCCCCCTGTCGCCCCCTCCGCCACTCGCCTGCCACTGAGGTTAGGAGAAATCGGAAGGGGAAGGAAGAGCTAGGGCTAGGGTTCTTCAATGGGGAGGGGAAATTTTGTCTGTCGGGCGGTGAATCAGGCGGGGGATGAACGGTAGCGGAGGGGGGCAGAGTGGGGAATACGAAAGATTGATGACCTGCAGGTGGGCCTCAGGCGGAGGAAGACGTATAAAATGGCATATTTCAAACTCTCCAGAATAATATTGGCCCCTATGTGAGTCCACGAAGTATAATGTAGATTTCGAAACGTGCGCATTTGCAATGGCAGGAATCTAATTTTCCCTTCTAGTAAATGTCTTTAGCTCGGCTGGCATGCTTTCCCATTCTCACGAGTAGGGTACACAGAACCGTTTTCGAAAAAACTGCTCGAAAATCGAAAACATTGAGTCGAAAATCGTTAGAAACCGTAGGGTTAAGAAATCAAAAACTGATCTGACCAATTGAATGTTCCGTAGAGCGGTTTTTGAGTGATTTTCGCTCGATTTCTTCGAAAATCGAGCGGGTTTTCCCATTTTTGACCGGTTTACATCGCATAAATTTTTTGAATTTTTTTAAGCTATATCGGTTTAACGATCGGTTTTAAATCTCAAATCGTAAGGTTCGCGGTTTTCGTCGGTTTTTCAAACCCTGCTCACGAGAACCTGCAAGTCGACGTGATCATGCCAGTTTCCACTAGACAATTATTTGTGTATATCTGCAGGGATAACCACTGAAACAGTGGGAAGTCACGACATACATTGTTTGAATTTTGAAAGGGTTTGCCTGGTCGCGTGAAAAATGCGCACCGATTATGCAAATAGTAAGTTTTTACATACAGACCGTTAGATAACGGAATTGCTTGAAATTTATTGAATGGTTTCAGTCGAATTTGTTACCGTTAGATGCTTTGAAGATTCGTGATTTCTTTTAAAATGATATATTTTTGAATAAGATTATATAAAAATAATTACACAAATATACAAGTGTCACCAATTAATTTGAAGATAGAGCACTTGTCGTCAAATGAATTGGCAACGGATTTTCTACCGCCAATTCATTTGGCGACCGACCAATTCATTTGGCGACCGAAGCTTTCCATCAGCTTGTCGCTAAATAAATTGTTGATAGAGTTTTGTGTTAGCCAACTATTTGTCATTGATCCATTTGACCGATAGGTCTATTTGACTAGTAGGCTTTTGTGCCCAATGAATTGGCGGAATTCATCACTTTTCTAGACCTATGTGTAACATATTTTGCAAATTTACCTTCCTCACAAACACAAATGCAAAAATAGTCTCATCCCCAAACATGAAAGCCTTGGAAGGTAACACGTGTCACCTTCAATGGAAGGCGCTACTGCTCTTCCCTAACGCGGTAGCTTCGATGGTTGGCCGCACTCTAGAAGAGCAATAGAGCCTTCCGCGGTAGGAGAGCGCAGATGTGACACATGTCACTTTTAGTGCTTTCGTGGTCGGGGATGAGAATATTTTTGCAATTGCATTCTGGAGGGGTCCAAATTTTCAAAAAAAAGTTACAAACGAAGGTAGAAAAGTGATGATTTCGAATTGGTGACGGAAGCACTATCCCCAAATAACGTATTTTCTGTAATTTTATTGGTAACAAAGTTATATTTATGTAATTATTTTTAAAATATATTATTTAAAAAATTCAAGATTCTTGCTTCGGGGAGCTCATCCTCCTCTCAGCGCTATCCTCTCCCGTCACTGCCTGGCTAGGAAGTTGACCTCGAAGTTAGAGAGAGGTCAAGGCGACGGAGGACCGACGGTAGGTGGCAGCTAGGTGCTGTGGGTCAAAGAAGGATGATAGGCGAATGAGAAATTAGGAGACAACGGGGCCAGTGGCTGATCTGATGGCAATAGCCGCCATTAACAAGGAAGAAGGGGAGATGAAAGCGAAAGACGGTAGTGAGAGGGGTGGAGCAGGCGGTACGTGGAGGCGGGGCGGCACAAGTCAATGGAGGCGAGAGGCAGCAAGATGGCTAGGTAGGTGGGCCGTTTTAATAGTAGTTGGGAGAAGTGAATGACCAGTTGGATTGAGATCCAATGGTGCTAAAATCTGACTTATTTCAGACCAAAAAATATATTCAAACTAGGGACAGGCAAATCCTTAGATAATTGGTAAATGGTAAGATTATTCCGAACACACTTTGATAATGAAAAATATTTTTGGTGAACTAGTGCACCTGTTGTACCATGCGCTAGGGCTATGCATGGTTTTACAGCGCCGAAAAACTGTGCCAAAAAAACCGAACCAAACCGATCAACTCAGTTTTACCGGTTTATAGTATTCGGTGCGGTATGGCAAAAAACTGATTTTTAGAATACGGTTTTTCGGTAAAAACCATGAGTAAACCAAAATACCAAAATAAAAAATAAACATATAATTAGATAAAGTAATGGTCAAATGCGTATAAAGCATGGTTTCACATGGAAATAATATCACTAGATTTTGTCAAAAGTACTGGTCAAAGGTGTGTAATAATTTTTACTAACGTATAATTAGATAAGGTAATGGTCAAAGGTATGTATTAGAAATTGTACTGATGTTCAAAACAACAAGTAAAAAAGAACAATTCACGTTAGTTTAGTAAATATGTTAAAAACCGTGAGTAAACCAAAATACGAAAATAAAAATTAAACATATAATTAGATAAAGTAATGGTCAAATGTGTATAAAGCATGGTTTCATATGGAAATAATATCACTAGATTTGTCAAAAGTAATGGTCAAAGGTGTGTAATAATTTTTATTAACGTATAATTAGATAAAGTAATGGTCAAAGTTATGTATTAGAAACCGTATCGATGCTCAAAACAACAAGTAAAAAAGAACAATTCACGTTAAATATGTTAAAATCCGTGAGTAAACCAAAAAAACATATAATTAGATAATGTAATTGTTAAATGCGTATAAAGCATGTTTCACATGGAAATAATACCACTAGACGAATGGTCAAAGGTGTATAATAATTATTACTAGGTCATGGTCAATGTTATCTATTAGAAATCGTACTGATGTTCAAAACAATAAGTAAAAAAGAACCATTCACATTAGTTTAGTAAATATGTTATTTACCAATACCAATACCGAAATATTATGGTATTTATCGATACTGAACTGATATTCTATGTGGTATCACATTTCAATTACAATATTTTTTTAAAAACAACTATATTTACCAAATATACAGTATACACAGCCCTACGGTGTGGTCGTTAGGGTTTTTGGTGATACGTTTCCTAACCCTCCTCGCCTGCAAAAGAGAAGACTGAAGAGAGCCCAAATCAATCCTGGAGCTAAGTTTCATACCGTCGTGACCTCCCCTTCCCTTGCCCTCTCTAACTAGATGCGTAACGAGCGGGCGGAAAAAATTATTGAGATAGGCAGAGATTTTAACAGAGAGATGAAATATATTTCCCGAAACCTCTAAAAAGTTTTAAATATCTTAAAAATATATAATTTTTTACATTTTTTGGAATTTTTTAAAAGTACTGTAGCACTCGATGTACTGTTCGCTGTAGTTCCGCAGTAAACAGGTCAGAAAGACAGAACCCAACGTGGGCACGCGGGCGCGACCCGCGCCATCTTCCTCCGGCCTCCGCGAGCGATCGATCAACGTCTGCGGCGAGCCCGAATCACGCATGTTTGATCGCTTCCTTCCCGGCTCCCATTTGCCACTCGTCCCAATTTGGCAAGTCGCTTGCGAGCCAAACATTGCAGGGCATAAAACGAAAGCCATGGAAACGAACGCACGGACTTTTCTACTTCTCCCCTGCCCTCCACTGGTTCCTCACCGCTCGCCGGCGTTGATTTTTTTTTCTGCATCGCGCGCGAGACAAAGAAGAGCGCATGATGGACGGGAACGCGGTGGACGAGCTGATACGGCGGCTGCTGGATGGGAAGAAGAACAAAGGGACGGGGAAGAAGGTGCAGCTGAGCGAGGCGGAGATCCGGCACCTCTGCGTCACCGCCAAGGAGATCTTCCTCTCCCAGCCCAACCTTCTCGAGCTCGAGGCCCCCATCAACGTCTGCGGTGAGTCGCAAATCCCCAACCATGCAAGCTAGTTCCTTGTTGGATTCGCATCTAGGCAATTTGATTTTGATTTGATATCTTCTTGAACGATCGGTTGGTTTATGGCCTGAGAAAATTCAGGCGACATCCACGGGCAGTTCTCCGACCTGCTGCGGCTGTTCGAGTACGGCGGGCTGCCGCCGAGCTCCAACTACCTGTTCCTGGGTGACTACGTGGACCGCGGCAAGCAGAGCATCGAGACCATCTGCCTGCTGCTCGCCTACAAGATCAAGTACCCGGACAACTTCTTCCTCCTGCGCGGCAACCACGAGTGCGCCTCCATCAACCGCATCTACGGCTTCTACGACGAGTGCAAGCGCCGCTTCAGCGTCCGCCTCTGGAAGCTCTTCACTGACTGTTTCAACTGCCTCCCCGTCGCCGCCGTCATCGACGACAAGATCCTTTGCATGCACGGCGGCCTCTCCCCCGACCTCGACAGCCTCGACCGGATCAGGGAGATCCAGCGCCCAGTCGACGTCCCCGACCAGGGCCTCCTCTGCGACCTCCTCTGGTCCGACCCCGACCGCGACAGTTCCGGATGGGGCGAGAACGACCGCGGCGTCTCCTTCACCTTCGGCGCCGACAAGGTCGCCGAGTTCTTGAACAAGCACGACCTCGACCTCATCTGCCGCGCTCACCAGGCAAGCCTCCATCCTCTCCGTCAATTGCTACTCCTACTTATTGCAGGATCAACTTATTGACAGTTCTTGGCATGGCAATGGCAATGGAACAGGTTGTGGAGGATGGGTACGAGTTCTTTGCGGATCGGCAGCTGGTGACCATCTTCTCTGCGCCAAATTACTGCGGGGAGTTCAACAACGCCGGCGCGCTGATGAACGTCGACGCTAGCTTGCTCTGCTCATTCCAGATCCTCAAGCCGTACAGAGGCAAAGCGCAGATGGAGTGACGAGGAGACGATTCTGATCGAGAGTTTGATTATTAGAGGCTTGTTTAGAATCATGGAATCCTCATAGATTTGCCTGCACAAGTTTCTCCTCTGGCATTTTGTTGCTTGGAGGACAGTTCATCATCCAATCTCCAGTTCTTCTGAATCCTTTGCTTGTAACTGATTCAATACGTGTGTGTATATATATATATATAAGCATATAGTTTCTGAATTGCTTACATCTTACTCTGTTCACGCAAGGAGCGAAATGTTATCTGAAAGTGCAGCAGCAGTTCTATGGAGGAAATGTCTGAAACCTTTCTGAAGGAAGCAGGAATGGACATCTCTTATTCTCTCCTGTAGTTAAAGAAGGGTTAGTTAATAGTATCTTTTAAAGAGGATTTGATGGAAAACAAGACCCCATCTCCATCTTCTAGCAAATCAAATCAGTGGAATAGTGAGTCGACGAAGTCTCATGAATCTTAAGCAGGCTTTATGTTATGTACAGTTACTATCTTATCTACAAACTGATACTTACTTTTGTAGTACCTACCAGCTTGAACTTTGGCACATTTCAGCCACATGGATTTTGATGATTATGGTCACAGAAAAATTGCTTGTTATATAGTATTGATGTGAAAAACTGTTAATGACTGTTTAAATGCATCGACTTTGTTACTTCATCAATCCATTAGACACTGTCTACGTAAAGCATCAGAAGTTCACGGCCAATTTCAGAACATCAGTTTTAATTGCAGGTAGTATCTTTGGGATCTTCCCAGATATAACCATTTTCCAAATGACCTTGGATCCACGTCATTGAGACAACAAGTAGTATTTCTTAAAGTGCCAACGAATAGAGTGGTATAGTATGAATTATCCTTTTCGAAAGCATTCAGCTGGTGTTATGCGTGCTTTTGTTCACAGAAAACCAGTATTTAGAAACCTTCTTTTCAAGGACAAATCTTTCTGTACTTCAAACATGAGCACTTGCAGGATATGAGGATAGATAGCAGCAATCAGACTGAAGATTCTGAATCAAAATCTTCAAAAAAGAAAAAGAAGATGCTTCTTATACAACATTTTCAATGAGAATCCATTTTTTTTTCTTTATGGCAAAATTTTTTTGTCAGTAATCGGCAAGATTTTTGTCAGCTTAGGCCCAACCTGCCAGCTAGTTATTAGGCAAGTTCCTATTTCTCAGCTGAAATGAATTATATAGGACGATAAATAGAAATTAAGTGCTGATGATACTGGCCATGGCTGCTAAGATGTTTACAAGATCAAGTTGTGTCATCTAGGCAGGATTGAATAGTCGACAGTTCTGCATGTACTTCCATTTCACAATCAAACAGAGAAGGCTGTTCATTCAACGCAGGGATATGGTGGAAGAAAATTTTCAATTAGAGTGTAAAATTCACACGTACAACTCTACCGTCTTGTACAATGGTTTCGTAACATCATAAATTTAACACATATATTTGAAATTTATTAAAAGTACAATACAAATAGTTATAAGGTCTTACAAATCCCAAATCACCAAAACTAGAACAAATCTATTCAACAAATTTAGACAATTGAAAAGGTGATTTCGTAACATTTTTCAATTTTTGGGGGTGATGATGCATACCCAGCACCACTAGATCAAAATCATACCTTTTTCCATTACTATCTGAAAGAATGCACTCATGGTAACAATGGAAGACATATTTCAACCTTCAAAATTTGAAATCCTTCAAACTAGATTGTTCATTAATCAAGAAGCCAGTGCATACTATTGTACTCTGCTTTACAACTCTCCTGCTGTCTCTCTCATCAATGAAACAGTGGCAGTAGATTTAAACACAGTATAAATCTGAGGAAGAAGATTCTGTTATGCTGTATAACATATGGCATGTGTGGTGTATGCTTTGTTAGAAATTGACCTACGAGAGGCTTATTTCCTTTAAAATTCCAAAATACGCATAGTTGAGTACCATATTATCAGTCAAGTAGAGAAAATAAGGTGAAGTCCTTGTCACTCCTTGAATATGTGATACATGGTATAAGGATGACATGGGTGGACTTTGGCTAAACACACGTGTGTGCATGTAGCATTTTCGCGTGACTTGAATGAGTAATTGCTACATTTAATTAATATAATATCATCAGTTACTAGCGAGTAACTATATAAGGACCCGGAGACGTCTAAGCCACAAGACACACCAAATTCTTGCTCCATTCTTCTTCCTTTTCTCTGGATTACTGTATTATGGTGTTGAGCAACCATTGTCGCAGAGATCACCTTCACGGGGTGGCAATAAGGATTGTGTGCAGCGCATCCGCAAGACCGTTCTGCTTCATTCTCGACATCAACTACTTCCACGACTGCATCTACGTTGCTTCCTATTTTTCATCAAGCCCGACTATAAGTCATTCGTATGACCGATCGACTCAATTATTTTCAATTCTTAAGCATATTTCGAAGTACAATGTGTTGCCTACTGATTTATGCATCTCTAGTCTTTTGTGTTATTTGTCTCGTAATAAAATCTAGAATTAAAAATATTACGTATATTTGCAACATGCTTGGTATTAAGACCTGAACCGTTGCAAAAAGTTAGATGATTACTCCTATCTTCCAGAAATATACCTGTCCATGCGCTACCTAAACCTGCATGCAACTTGTATGACAACTTATCCTTCATTTTAGTATTGCAAATGAAATGCTAGATGACAAACGGGGCTCTATTATAAGCACTATAATTCGACAGCATACAGATAGTTTAATGGCTGCCTGTGTAGTCTAGAGATTTGCATACAGATAGTTTAATGGCTGCCCGTGTAGTCTAGAGATTTGCAAGTTTTGAATTGATGGGCTGCTAACGTTGGTCCATTTCACACTAAAAGCATAACTAAATCACAGTAGAGGATGAAGCAAAGCTCGCCATCCACGCCTTGGGCGCCCACTGGTGTGTATATATATATATAATACATGTATACGTATACATATATACACACATACATATATACATATACATATACATATATATACAGACACGTGTATATACATACGTGTGTATATATACACATATGTGTGTGTATATATATACACGTACATGTACGGTAGCACTATTCTACTCCTAAGGGCAGAATACCTATTCTGCGCTTCGGTCAGAGAAGAAGCACACCTTACTGATTGCTAGCAATACGGTAGTAAATCATGAATACATTTTACAATAGAACAACAGATGCAATTACTACCGAATCAGTTACTAGTTAATACGTTGGTCAACACAACTAGTTAATACGTATTGTAATTTGTACATGAATCTGTTTCTCCTTTATTTTAGTCATATCTTTTTATTGGTAGCTCGAATTTGCAAATGGTTTTCATCGGTAACTTATTGACGATGAGAGTAATAAAATGATATAAGTCTCATTATTAAACAGTAATTTTGCTGACTGGAAAAAGAAATTACAATTTTTATAACATGAAATTATTACATCTACAACTAGAAATTACTATCATATAGTATAATTAAAAATCCTACACACATCAGTCATTTGACAGTAAAAGTCCTTGAAAGCTATATGTAGAAGTTCTGAAAAATTCTCAAAAAATTATCATACGTAGGAGATGTGAGATTCTACAGTCCTATAAAATTTGAATAACAAACTCAGTCGCATTTGAAAGATATGAAAATGATAAATTTACTATTCATCACTACTTGTCAATTTCATATTTTTCAAATTAAATTGATTTTGGTTTTCAAATTTTACAAGGATGTAGAATCTCACCTTCCCTACTTATGGTAATTTTTTGAGATTTTTTGAAAACATGTACATATAATTTTATATGATAAAAATGGTTTGCACAGTATATATTTCTTTCTAATATCCAGAAAATAATATATTACTACCTATTACAGTTGTTACTGTATCATGTGTAAACCATTTTTATCGTGCAAAATACATGAAAATCACATGTACCAGTTTACAAAAATTCTCAAAAAAATTATCATACGTAGAGGAGGTGAATTTCTACAACTTTGTAAAATTTAAAGATCAAACTCAATCTTATTTGAAAGATATGAAATTGACAAATCGCTAAACAGTGCAAAATCATTATTGAGTTGAATTTGTCTTTTTCATATCTTCCAATTTTATAGGGTCGTATAATCTTCAAAAATTTTCTGAATTTTTAAAAACTTGTACATGTGATTTTCACGAACAAGATTTTAGTTCTGTTTGTCAGCCCTTTAGTAAAATTATTAAAAAATTCTCAAAAATTACCATACATAGGGGAGGTACGATTTTACCACTCTATAAAATTTGAAGATCAAAATCAATTTCAGCTGAAAGATATGAAAAAGACAAATTTGGCTCAATAGTGATTTTGCACTATTTATCACTTTGTCAATTTTATATTTTTCAAATACGATTGAGTTTGGTCTTCAAACTTTATAAAAATGTATAAGATTATGTCCCCTACGTATGGTAATTTTTTGAGAATTCTTGAAAACTTGTACATATGATTTTCATGCATTTTATACGATAAGACTAGTTTACACAGGATATAGTAACATTTTGTGTAACAGTGAGTAATATGTTATTTTCTAAATAGTAAAAGTTAACGTATCATGTATGAAGTGTGAACTATAAAATCAGTAACATCTTGTGTAATAATGAGTAATATATTATTTTCTGGATAGTAAAAGTCAACATATCCTATGTAAACCATTTCTACCATGTAAATCATATGTACAAGTTTTCAAAAATTAAAAAAAATTACCATAAATAGGAGAGGTGAGATTCTACATCCTCGTAAAATTTTAAAACCATAATTAATCTGATTTAAAAGATATGAAATTGACAAGCGCTAATGAGTGATGAATAGTAAATTTGTCCTTTATATATCTTTCAAATGTGACTAAGTTTGGTATTCAAATTTTACTGGGCTGTAGAAGTTCACATCCCCTACATATGGTAATTTTTTGAGAATTTTTCAGAACTTGTACATATAGTTTTCATGAACTTTTACTACCAAATGACTTATCTATGTAGATTTTTCAATTATACCGTATGATAGTAATTTATAGTTGTGGAAATTTCATGTTATAAAAATAATAATTTCTTTTACCAGTTAACAAAATTATTGTTTAATAGCGAGACTTATATCATTTTATTCCTCTCATCGTCAGTTAGCTACCAGTGAAAACCATTTGCAAATCCGAGCTACCGATAAAAAGATACGGCTAAAATAAAGAAGAAACAGATTCATGTACAAACTACAATACGCATTAACTAGTTGTGTTGATAAACGCATTAACTAGAAACTAATTGGTTGCGCGAGTGGCTCGGTCGGTATGTGTTAAATAGCTGGGGAGTAGTATAGCCTATTCTACACTCAGCTATAGAATAGCATGTATGTATGTATGTTACAATTACTTGGGGCACTATGGTGCCCGAGCACCATGATCCAAAATGGATATTTCCTCAGTGTATTTGCATGCAATTGTTTTTGAAATTTTTAGGATATTGAGTTTAACTAGGTTACTAACTAGTTCAAACAAGTTTGAACTGAAATTCAAACTACAGCTTCATTTTTTCATGATAGTTTGATTGTAAGTATGTGCTGATTTTATATATAAATCAGTGTAGCATGTGATCTAAATTCGTTCAAATCTTTGAATTCAAGTATATTTTTCAAAAAGGTACGTGTTTCATTTGAGTTGTTATAGATGGGTATATACCCTAAAACTGAAAGTTTCAAAAAATATACCCGAATTTAGCTTGAATTCGCGCATTTGAAATCATGGTGCCCCATTTCGCCATCCTGTATATGTATATGTATGGCAACATATCTAGTGAGAACTCTGTGAAAATCACGTGTACAAGTTTTCAAAAATTCCCAAACAAATACAATATGTAGGGGAGGTGAGCTTCTACAATCCTACAAAATTTAAAAACCAAACTCAATCGCATTTGAAAGATATGAAAAAGACAAACATGGATATGAATAGTGCTTATCAGTGAAAAATCATTATTTAAGCTGAATTTGTCTTTTTCATATCTTTCAAATGTGATTGAGTTTGGTTTTCAGATTTTGTAGAATTATAGAACCTCACCTGCCCTATGTATGGTAATTTTTTGAAACTTTTACATATGGTTTTCACGGTAAAAGTGGTTTTCACTAGATACGTTGTCTATATATATATATTTGATATAAGAATTCAATAAAAAAGATTCAATGATTCTTGCCTGTTCTATTCTTCTAGAATAGCATGAACTTTTTAGCAATTGGGTAAGGACTGCTTTGTAATTGTAATAGGGAGATGTAGTTTGGCGCGTCAGAGAAAGAAATAACTAGAGGGAGGTCGGGGGTGGGGGGTTGGAAATGTCTGCTACACGGTTCACTGTCTGTTCGCTCTATCTAAGATTGTAGATGGCACTGTACAAAATTCCAGGATAACGACGCTGCTTAAGTCAAATCGTTGAAAAATCGCACATTTCTAGACGGCAGAGCCGGTAGACGAAAGATTGGTGAAGTGTTATGCGTAGGCCTATGCCCTGAAAAGAGAGACGATGTGTGCTTGAGCTTGACTTTGCGCTGTGCAGCAACCCTGTTTGGAGGGGTTTAAAGACAGCTTTAACTTTTAAAAAGCCATTAAACCTCCAAATAGGTTAGTTTTTAAACAGCTTTTGGTATAAGCTAGAAACCAAGTAAAACTAACAAAAGCTGAAAGCTGGACGGACCTACTTTTACAGCTTATTGTTGAGGAAATTAGATGTTTGCCAAAGGTCTCTTATAAAAAAGCTGTCATTGCTTTTCAGTCAATTTTTTAAAAAATAGCTTTTTAGAAAAACTACACTTCTCAAACAGGCCCTAATATGCTTGTACATTCTACCTGCCCTTTGCATTCGTCCACACCGCATAACAAACAACCTAAATTTTTTTTTGGGGAAAGATCCTTCATGTCAAGCAACAAAAAGCAGGCATAACGTCATGTCTTCCACATGTTATAACAGGAAATAATCTTGCAAATGTTCTCTTTGGAGATGATTAAGAGGATGCAGGTCGCTGTTACCAGACGTGGATGACTGAGGATCACTAATTAGGGGAAGCAAAAGATGCCATCCTCGCAAGTGCAACGTACGATCCACATCCATGTTCAGAGGTGATGCCACATTTTGTGCCCTTGTGCACGGCTGTAACTAGCGCCAAGGTACGGAACAGAACTCTTTGCTGAGGTCGCCAATAGCATGCTTTATCACTCACGCCATTAATTAACTGTGTTAATTAGAGCACTCTTTCTTATACTCGTCGGTTTGGAATACATGCGGTTAAACTTTTAAAACTATGACTATCGATATATTTTTAAATATTTAGATTGGATGCATAAAAATTATATGTGTAGATTCATCTCAAAACGTACTTTCGTAATATTATAATTTTATTAGATTTTTTAAATATATTATAATAGAAATTATTATTCAAAGTTGAATTTTGAGAACCGTATCGGTGTCTAAAACGATAATTATTTGTGATCGGTGGGAGTATCTACGACGTAATCATTGCATAGCACAAGCATTGGTATTCGGTAGCCAGGTCTTTGCACACATATCTTATCTCTTAAGCCCAGAAGAATCAGCGCGCAGGGGGCATGCCAATTGCCACATCATGTGTTTTGCGAAGAAGCCCCATTGAATCCCGAAATCGAGTATAGGTCCCCCCACCTTTTTAAAAAAAGGAGTCACCAAATTTTTTTGCAAAAAAGACCCTATAGTTATGCAAATTCAACAACGGCTCCTAGCTAGCCTATTTTTGAAAAATCCCCGAGAAAACCAAAATTATACTTAGACCCTCCTATAGTTTTTATAAAAAAGATCCCGTAGTTCCGCAAATTTAACACAGGTCCTCCACCGGTCTTTTTTGAACAAAAATAAAAACCCTATGATTCTGCAAATTCACCGACGACTCCTCGACAGCCCATTTAAAAAAACCTTGAGAAAGCTAAATTTACGGTTAGATTATCCTACTTTTTTTTTAACAAAAAATGTCCTGTACCAAATCTCTAGTATTGTCTTAGATGAATTGGAATTCTTAGAGACAATATTAATATTAAGAGACGGACTATTGTTCATACCCTTATGTCGAGTAGAGGCAAGTCCAAGTCTACGTACTGAAAACGATGAAAAGGCACTGAACATAAAAAGCCATTTCGGCATTCCGTTGCCTGATTTGCAGTTGCACGCACCAAATTTACCAACTTTCACAGCGACACGAAGCAAAATTCTCTTCTTAATCATAGAAGCGCTGATAGATGATAAGTATGTACCTGCCACGCTCACATATAGGAGCTAAAAGGAGACCTATCGAGTCATCACACCTCGGTAGGACTTGCTGAGGAGTAGCACCTCAACGAGACTAATTAAGTTAATTAAATAATTAATTAGGTAATTAATTAAAGTGAATTACTAGTGAGACAATTTCTTACCGGGATGGCACTCGGTAGGACTCCTTTTAAGCTTGTGTAGCGTGGTACCTCTTACTGCGGTACGGGAGCGCGTCAGGTGATATGTGCCGACGCTTTTATGGTTGGAGAAGGAGTTATTTTTACAATTGCGCTCAAAAAGGGTCAGATTTGTAAAAGAAATTTCTCAGGGCCAGAAAAATGAGGAAAAAGATCCAGTGCAGTTCCCGTTACAACAGTAATTTTAACTGTTGCGCGTTGACCTTTGGATAAAAAAAGTAATAGCCCAAATCTTCTAGAGTATTGTTTAAAAAGCACCGTACCAAATAGGATATTGTATCAAACACTGTAGCCGATGGGAGATCCGGACGATTTATTGTGTCGATCGAACCTGTGACCAAGGTTCAAAATTTCGGCGAAATTTCGGATTTCGGACCACCCCGAGATCTCAAGTACCAGCCGGAAAAAAAATTAAAAAATTTGAAGTTGCTACAGTAAAATCCGAAATTTCGTTTTTTTGGCGAATTTTCGTGTTTTTTTGGCCGGTTTTGAAAGTTTTAGGGCTGGATTTGGTCCAATAACCCTTAGGAAAGTCATCTCCTATGAAAATTTGTTGAAAAACCTAATTTTTTAAACATTTTAAAATTTTGGCAAAAACACTGTCAGATTTTTTATAAAATTGTACAAGTATGATAATAATCTGAAAATTTTATGGTACTATACTTAGTAGATTAGGATCATACATAAAAAATTTCAAAATAATTTAAATTCATTTTTTATCTTTAAAAAATCAAAAACAGAATGAACATAATTGGGACAGTTATATTGTCAGAATTTTATAAATTTTCTTGTGTGTGATTATGATCTAAATTTTTTTTGAGAGATTAATAATTGACTCAGTAACATTATATAAATTTTTCAAAAAATTTAAACTTTTTTTGTTTGGTCAATCAAATCTATGTAAGCATTGAACTTCGTTTGTTATATTATATTTCAAAAATCAAAAAGAAAAGAACATAAATGGTACTGTGCCTTGTAAGAATTTTATAAATTCACTGGAGTGTGATCGTGAACCAAAATTTTTATGGGATATTAATAACTTCCTTATCACCATTCTTTAAAATTTTCAAAAAAAATTATGGTTTACATAATTTTTCATTTTGTTCAAGTTTGCCGGTAAGCCTTTTAACATGGCATTAGTACTGTTCGAATTTTTAAAAATTCATACAGTTTGATGATCATCTGAAAATTTTATGAGAGCATTATAGATACGTCATAACTATGTACAAAAAATTTAAACAGTTTCTAACTTCATTTGTATCATTTTCCATTCGGATCAAACTTGTCGGTCAGTGTTCTATCAGGACAGCGCCACTCTCCGAATTTTTAAAAATTTCTCACATGTGATAATCAGCTGAAATTGTTATGAGAACATTATTTATGGATCATAACCATGCACAAAAAATTTCAACAGTTTATAACTTGATTTGTACCATTTTCCATTCCGATCAAACTTGTCGGTCAGTGTTTTATCAGGACAGTACCACTCTCCGAATTTTTAAAAATTCCTCAGGTGTGATAATCAGCTGAAATTTTTGTGAGAATATCAGAATTGTGTCAGGAAGCTCCAAAAACAATTTGAAAATTTTTCGATAACGTTTAGACCACTTTTCAGCCAGTGCAAAAAAACCCAAAATTTCGGATATTTCGCCCGAAATTTCGGGTTTTTTCGCCGAATTTCGGTTTTTTTTTCCGGATTGGACCGGATTTGAATTTTCAAATTCAAATTTTGTCCGAAATAATTCTGAAATTTCGAAATTTCGCCAAAATTTCGTTATCCGGCCAGGGGCGAAATTTATTCCGAAACCGAAAATTGAAACCTTGCCTGTGACTGCACATGATCGTTGCCCCTACAAGACCGGCTTTATTCTGGAGCTGATGAGTTGTCAGCTCACATGCCCTGCAGATATGTTCAATAATCGACAGCATCGCTCGGTTAACCACTGCTGGAAATTGAACCTCAGGACGAATACGTGTTTCTGCCACTGACATTCTGGGACACCGCTTCCATACTCCACAGTAGAGGTGGGTGTACTCTGCTTTACAACTCTCCGGCTGTTTCTCTCGTCACACAGTATAAATACGAGGAAGATGATTCTCCTGTGCTCTTTAACATATGGCATGTGTGGTGTATGCTTTGTTAGAAATTGACCCGTAAGAGACCTATTTCTTTTAAAATTCCAAAATATGCAAGGTTTAGTACAATATTACCAAGTCAAGTAGAGAAAATAAGGTAGAGTTATTGTCACTCTTTGAATAATGTGGCATATGGTATAAGGATGGCACAGGGTGGACTTTAGCTAAACGCATACGCGTGCGCACACGGTGTATTCGCGTGACTTGAGTGAATAATTGCTTCGTTAAATTGACATAATATCATCGGTTACTAGTGAGTAACTATATAAGGACCTAGAGACGTCTAAGCCATAAGACACCAAATTCTTGCCCTATTCTTCTTCCTTCTCTCTGAGTTACTGTATTATGATGTTGAGCAGTTATTGCCGTAGAGATCACCTGCACAGGGTGGCAATAAGATTTCTGGGCAGCGCATCCGCATGGCTGCTCTGCTTCTTTCTCGACATCAACTGCTTCCACAACTGCGTCTGCGCTGCTAATTCCTATTCTTCATCAAGCCCAATTGTAAGTCGTTCGTATGACCGATCAACTCTATTATTTTCCATTCTTGAGTATATTTCGAAGTACAATGTGTTGCCTGCTGATTTATACATCTCTAGTCTTTTGTGTTATGTGCCTCGTAATAAAATCTGAATTAAAAATATTGCGTATATTTGCAACATGCTTGGTATTAAAACCTGAACTGTTGCAAAAAGTTAGATAATTACTCCGATCTTGCAGATATATACCTGTCCATGCGGCTATCTAAACCTCCATGTAACTTGTATGACAACTTATCCTTCATTAATTTAGTAATGCAAATGAAATGCTAGATAACAAACAGGGCTCTATTATAAGCACTATAATTCGACGGCATATGGTTAGTTTAATGGCTGCCCATGTAGTCTAGAGATTTGCAAGTTTTGATTTGATGGGTTGCTAACATCGGTCCATGTCACACTGAAAGCATAACTAAATCACAGTAGAGGATGAAGCAAAGCTCGCCATCCACGCCTTGGGCGCCCACTTGTCAAAATGTTCACACATATATATATATATATATATATATGGAATCATTCATTATTTACATATTCTGAAAATGTCATCAAATTTCTTAGTCATAGGGATGCTTGTAGTTGATATAAGAATTCAATAAAGAAGATTTGATGATTCTTGCCAGTTCTGTTCTTCTAGAATAGCATGAACTTTTTAGCAATAGGGTAAGAACTGCTTTGTAATTGTAATAGGGAGATGTAGTATGATGCGTCAGAGAAGAAATAACTAAACGCGGGGGATGTGAGCTACACAGTTCACTGTCTGTTCGCTCTATCTAAGATTGTAGACCGCACTGTACAAAATTCCAGGATAACGACGCTGCTTAAGTCAAATCGCTGAAAAAAAATCGAACATTTCTTGACGGCAGAGCAGGTAGACGAACGATTGGTGAAGTGTTATGCGTAGGCCTTTGCCCTGAAAAGAGTGAACCGATGTGTGCTTGAGCTTGACTTTGCGCTGTGCAGCAATATTAATATGCCTCGATGTCTGACCACTGCCTTCTCTTCTTCAATATCTGATCACCGTCCGCTGCTGTTAACAAATGACAATGGAGCCCCCAAGCCATTGACATTCAAGTTCGAAAATTTATGGACTCGCCTTCCGGGTTTCCAGCAAGTCGTTCAGCACGCATGTAATGCAACAAGCTTGCACGCACACCCTTTCAAGCGACTAGTGTGTAGACTTCATGCGACTGCAAAGGCGCTTCGCACTTGGAGCAATTCCTTCTTCAGCAACACGGCTCAGCAGTTCCACTTGGCAAACGGCGTCATTTTGCGTCTGGATGTCGCTCAAGAATCCAAGGATCTTTCCCAGGCTAAGCAACTTCTTCGCAAAGCGCTCAAACTTAAGGTCACTGGCTTGGCGGTAGTTGAAAGGGTGCGTAAGCGGCAGACCTCTAGGTTTGCTTGGCTTAAGGAGGGGGATGCCAACACTCGTTTCTTCCACTTGAGGGCCAATGGACGTCGCCGTAAGAATTTCATCCAATCTTTGCACACTGACGAGGGCATGGCGACTTTACACAGTGACAAGGAACAAATACTCGTCAAACATTTTTTATTGCTTCTGGGCGTAAAGAATATGCGTAGTCAAGACATCGTTTGGCAACACCTTAACCTCCTTCGCCGTGACTTAACTGGCATTGGGACTGACTTCACAGAGGGTGAGGTGGTGCACGCGATCCATTGTCTGTTGGCTGAGAAGGCACCGGGACCATATAGATTTACTGGAGCTTTCTACAACCACTGCTGGGAAATCACCAAACACGACATCCTAACCGCACTCCACAGCTTCCAAAACTGCTCCACATCGGCCTTCGCCCACTTAAACACTGCATCCATCGCCCTGATACCCAAGAAAGAGGATGCGGGCAGTGCGACAGACTACCGGTCAATCAGTTTAATCCATTCCATCTCCAAGATCCTGTCCAAGGTATTGACCCTGCGACTCTCAATGTACATTGACTCACTCATCTCTCCCTCCCAGAGTGCTTTCATCAAAGGGCGAATTATCCACGAAAATTTCTTGGCCATTCGTAACTGAACGCAACTTTACCACCGAACGAGCACGCCGGTCCTAATGCTCAAACTGGACATTGAAAAAGCGTTTGACTCTGTATCTTGGGAATACCTACTGCATCTGCTACAGGCACGTGGCTTTGGTCCGAGATGGCGCCAGTGGCTTTCTGCCTCCTTTGCGACAGCTTCCTCATCTGTACTTCTCAACGGGGTTCCAGGAACCAATATCACACATCAGCGTGGACTGCGACAGGGTGACCCCCTATCACCCTACCTCTTTATATTGGCTATAGACCCGTTGCACTACATTCTCAAAAAGGCCACTGACGACGGGGTCCTGTCGCCCTTGAAAGGCTGTGCGAAAACACTATGTCTCCCCTCTACGCAGATGATGCCGTAATCTTCCTGAACCCGGTCAAGAAGGAGCTACATGCCATCATTTAAATTCTACAGCGCTTCGGCCAAGCCTCTGGCCTACGGGTCAACATGCAAAAGAGCTCCATAACAGCAATACAATGTCACGAACTAGATCTTTGTACCATCCTGCAACCGTTTGACGACGTCATTTCGCACTTTCCAACCAAATACCTAGGAATGCCGCTCACGCTAGGTCACCTGCGGCGTGTCCATCACCAACCCATCCAGGATAAAGTGGCACGATGCCTCACGTCATGGCAAACGACCCATCTCACATTAGGAGGATGTCTCACCTTGGTCAACTCTATCCTCACCTCGATTCCGATTTACGTGTTGACAGCACTCAAGGTACCCAAGAAAATTCATAGCGGACGTTGACAAGATAAGGAGAAAATTCCTATGGGTAGGGAGCGCTGAAATGCACGGTGGTAATTGCAAGGTGCGATGGACAACTGTTTGCCGGTCGCTCAATTTGGGAGGCCTCAGGGTAATGGAACTGGATAAGTTCGCACGAGCTCTTAGACTGTGCTGGTTGTGGCTCAGGCACTCCAGCCGAGAAAGGCCATGGATCGGGTAACCAACTCCGTGTGACCAGGTTGACCAACAGCTCTTCATGGCAGATACCAGAATCACCACTGGAAATGGGCGATTAGCAACCTCTGGACTTCTAGATGGCTACAAGGCGTAGCGCCCTGCCAGATTGCGCTGCACCTCTATAAACACTTCAGGAGGAAGACAAGATCGGTGTTGAATGCATTGCAAAATAATAACTGGATTCGAGACATCCGACATCACTTGACCCTGCAGCTACTATGGGAATACGTCAACCTATGGTCCAAGGTACAATCTGTGCCACTTCGTTCGGAATTGGACGACGTCATCACAACATAGACACAAGCCTCTGATGGCGTCTACTTAGTAAACTCCGCGTACCGCTTGCAGTTCTATGGATGCACCCAAAAAACTTTCATCGCTACCATCTGGTCTGCATTGGGCCCACTCCGATGCAAGATCTTCTTCTGGCTTGCGCAACAAAACTACTTATGGACATCACAGCGTTTGCAGCTCAGGGGATAGCTCAATCAATATTTCTGTCAAATGTGCTGTCGGTACCTAGAAACGGTTTTCCACCTCTTTGTAGATTGTACCCAAGTTTGGCACATGCGGTCCTCCATTGTGAGCTGGGCTAGGATACCGTCTCTGCAACCGGACCGATGGAAGCCAACTACGGACCTCGAGCAATAAAATCTTTGCCACATAGCCTATTGGTCCACCTTCCAGAAAGGCGTTAAATCTCTCATAATCCTAACATGCTGGTAATGGTGGAAAGAGCGCAACAACATAATCTTCCAAAGGAATTGGGCAACTCACGAAAAGATCCTTCAATCGGTCAAAGATGAGGCTGCCAACTGGGTTTCTGCAGGAGCCACACACCTTGGAAAAATTCTACACCAACAACCTTAAGAGACTGCTCTTCTTTTCTTCCTTCTTCCCGAAATCTCCCCCCGACCCCCCTACTCTCCCTTCTCAGGTGCAATCTCTGTACCTTTATATCTTTTACTCTGCTTCTTTTCTTATAATATAATCATGGCTTGCCGTTTCAAAAAAAAATCAATATGCACATTCTACCAGCCCTTTGCATTCGTTCACACCACATACTACCGTATATAAAGCCCAAAGGTTTCCGGCCTCCTCCGTGAGCCGCATCATCTTCTGGGCGATGTGGGCACGCGGCCTCACGCCGCGTCATGCGCGCGGGCGCCCGGGCAGTCTGCCATTCGTTTGGCAAGCACCGCGTTGAGCCACGTCGCCTGCGTGACTCAGTCGCTTGTCTAGCTCAAGTATTTTGCCGTGGTTAGTTTTCGCGTTCGAGCACGCAGCGCAGCAATGATGTCGCTCACGTTTTTCCCCATGACCCGCATTCGATTCTTCCCCGCACTCATACGGCCGTGTTTTTTGCTGGTTGACACGTGGCGGTCTTGGTGGCCCTCAAGGCTAGCCATGCGTAGAGGTGGGCACTTAGACCGTGCCTCGTGGGTGGGCGGCGAACCGCGGCCGCACGGCGGCCCGGACGAAGTGGGCCGTCTTTGGTATGGCACGACGACATTTATCGGGCCGTCTTTGGCCGAGGATCTGAGCACGGTGGCGGCACGGCCGACGACGGTCGTCTAGGCGTGCGATCTCTGCGCCAAAGACGATCGTCTGGCGTGTCGATCCGCCGGTCCGACACGATGGCGGCACGCCAAGCCACGAGGCACGTCCGGCACGGCTGCGGCACGCCTGGGCACGAGGCATTGTGGGCACGGAGGCATCACGCTCGAGCACGGGGCACTGCCGCAGGCCCACGGCAGGGCACCCCGGCAGGGCACGTCAAGGGTGTGGGACAGTGGGAGAGGGGTAGGGGTGTTACCTGGGAGCTGTCGGGTCGTTGAAGCACAACGCCGAACCGCCCTTGCCCGGGAGCACGAACCCAGAGACCTCTCCGAGGGCCGTCGACGTGCTTACCAGTCCCACAGGGGAGCCGCGTCGGGCCGCCTCGCGTGCGGACGCCACCCGAGCGAATGCGTGTTGCTCGATTGTAGATTTACATATTTCTTTGATTAAGGTGGCTATACATTCGCTGCATACCGTAGTATTGCATACGCACGCTACTATAAGCAACTTTGGGTTATTTTCTCTCGTCGCAATAGTGTAAATGGACCGGGCCTGGGCCGACACGGCACGAAGTAGGCACAAAGCGCAAATGGGCGTGCAGGCAGGCTCGCCGATGGCGGCCGGCCGCTGCAATGGGCCGTCGTGGCCGAAGACGATTTCGACCCCGGCACGATGGGCCGTCTTGCATTGGCTCGACGACGGCGCCACCTCGACCATGCCTCGGCGCTATATATATATGAAGTCATTCATTATTTATATATTCTGGAAATGTCATCGAATTTCTTAGTCATAGGGACGCATGTAGTTGATATAAGAATTCAATAAAGAAGATTTGATGATTCTTGCCAGTTTTATTCTTCTAGAATAGCATGAAATTTTTAGCAATAGGGTAAAGAACTGTTTGTAATTGTAATAGGGAGATGTAGTATGATGCGTCGCGGGTGGGGGTGCGGCAAATGTCAGCTACACAGTTCACTGTCTGTTCGCTCTATCTAAGATTATAGATGGAACTATACAAAATTCCAGGATAACGACGCTGCTTAAGTCAAATCGCTGAAAAATCGAACATTTCTAGACGGCGGAGCCGGTAGACGAACGATTGGTGAAGTTTTATGCGTAGGCCTTTGCCCTGAAAAGAGTGAACCGATGTGTGCTTGAGCTTGACTTTGCGCTGTGCAGATATGCCTGCACATTCTACCAGCCCTTTGCATTCGTCCACACCACATAACAAACAACCTAAATTTTTTTTGGGGAAAGATCCTTCATGTCAAGCAACAAAAAGCAGGCATAACGTCTTGTCTTCCACATGTTATAACAGGAAATATTCTTGCAAATGTTCTCTTTGGAGATGATTAAGAGGATGCAGATCGCTGTTACCAGACGTGGATGACTGAGGATCACTAATTAGGGGAAGCAAAAGATGTCATCCTTGCAAGTTGCAACGTACGATCCACATCCATGTTCAGAGGTGAAGCCACATTTTGTGCCCTTGTGCATGGCCGTAACTAGCGCCAAGGTACAGAACAGAACTCTTTGCTGAGGTCGCCAGTCGCATGCTTTATCACTCACGTCACGCCCCTAATTAACTGTGCTCTTTCTATATCTACGACGTAATCATTGCATAGCACGAGCATTGGTATTTGGTAGCCAGGTCTTTGCACACTATGTCATGAAAACGAGTCAGTTTCCATTCAGTGGACAGTTCCTTTGCAGTACACACTGGCCCACTTTCAGTAGGACTCCGTCTCTGAAGATTTCTGAACTGTCTCATACCATCGATTTATGCAGAGAAGAGTTCAAGTCCAAGTCTAGCTACTGAAAACGATGAAAAGGCACACAGTGACAGAACATAAAAGCCATTTCGGCATTCCGTTGTCTGATTTGCAGCTGCACCTGCACGCACCAAATTTACCAACTTTCACAGCGACACGAAGCCAAAAAAAATAAACGGATTCATCACTTTTCTACTAGCTCCTTGGTATTTTTTAAAAATCTAGTTCCGTCTAAATACAATTGTAAAAATAATCCCCTTTCTGATCATAGAAGTGCTGATAGATAACATGTATGTATCTGTCGCACTACCGTACTACGGAAGGAGGTACCATGCTATAGGAGCTTGGTAGGAGACCTACTGAGCCATGGCACCTCGGTAGGCCTTGCCTGACGAGTAGCAAGTCGGTAGGACTAATTAAGTTAATTAAATGATTAATTAGGTAATTAATTAATTAAGTGACTTATTAATTAAAGTGAATGATCAATGAGACGATTTCTTGCTAAGGGATAGCACCTCGATAGGACTCCTTCTGACCTCCTGTAGAACGGTACCTCTTATCGTGGAATAGGAGCGCGGCAGGTGACACGTGCCGACTTTTTGGTGGTTAGAGAGGAAGTTATTTTTGCAATTGTACTCAGAAGGGGTCAGATTTGTAAAAGAAATTAAACCTAAGCTCCCAAAACAATTAACAACTAATAATCCCCTAATAATTATATCAATTATGCCATATTTATCTCTGCCTGGGTTCATCTGTGCACGAGTAGCGCTAATGCTCGAGACGAGAGAGGAAGAGGAGAGAGGAGGATCACGTTACGGTGGCTCTGCCCCGTCCGGCTCGCTCGACCCAAGACGTTTGTTGCGGTCTTGTTCCGTAGTCTTCGCAAGTCCAAACAAAAATAAGTATACAATCCAAGGACGCACGCATTGACAAAGCGCGAGGCGAGCCTGTGGCTGTCTCACGCGACAGGGCGCAGCACAGAGCGGAGCAAGCTCGCCTCCCCGGCAGCGGCTACTAATATCACTCCCCTCGCCTCCCGGCCCGTGCGCCGTCGCGCAGACCCGCGCGCGCGCGCTCAATCGCCCACACGTGCGGCTCCCCGGATTCGCGCCGCCGTGGCCGTACAAAGGCCAGCTCGGGAGCTAGCCAGGGGGAGGCGGAGTGCGGGAGGAGACGAGGAGTCAGTCAACCCCAGCCATGAATGGATCGGCGGAGCTGGAGGCGGCGGAACGGGTGGTGATGCGGTGGGACTCGTCGGCGGCGGACGAGCCGATGCTGTTCGACGGCGCGGGGGATCGGGCCGAGGCGGAGCGGTTCCTCCGCGCGGTGGACGACCTCCGCCGCCTCGCGCCGCCGTCGCCCGCCGCGGTGGGGAGCCCGCGGCGGCTGTCGTCGGGGTCCTCGGCGGCGGGGGGAGGGTTCAGCGCTGTGCAGGTCGCGATGGCCCGGCTCGAGGATGAGTTCCGTCACTTGCTGTCGTCCCGCGCGCTCGACCTCGAGATCGAGGCGCTCACCGACCTCGGCGACTCCCTCTCCATCTCCGGCGACGGCCCGAACTCTGCCTCGTCTGTTGACCTCCCCGTCGTGGACGAGGACGACTCAGTGTCCTCCGTCGGCCGGCGGAAGAGCTACGGCTTGCTCCGGAGCATCCGCGAGATCGACCTCCTCCCCGACGACGCCGTCGCTGACCTCCGCGCCATCGCGTCCCGCATGGCTGCGGCCGGGTACGGCCGCGAGTGCACCCAGGTGTACGCCTCTGTCCGCAAGCCGGTCGTCGACGCCTCCCTCCGCCTGCTCGGCGTCGAGCGGCTCAGCATCGGCGACGTCCAGCGCTTCGAGTGGGGCGCTCTCGAGGCCAAGATCCACCGATGGATTCGCGCCGCCCGCGCGGCTGTCCGCGGCGTCTTCGCCAGCGAGCGCCGCCTCTGCTTCCTCATCTTCCACGACCTCCCCATCTCCTACATTACCGTCGCAGCAACCGCCGCAACCCCCGCCACTCACTACACCCCCTTCGCTGAGGCCGTAAAGGGCGCCGCGCTGCAGCTGTTCGGCTTCGCGGAGGCCATCAGCATCGGCCGCCGCTCCCCCGAGAAGCTGTTCAAGATCATCGACCTCCACGACGCGCTCTCCGACCTACTCCCCGACGTCTCCGACATCTTCACCGCCTCGAAGGCCGCCGAATCGATATACGTGCAGGCCGCCGAGATCCGGTCGAGACTCACCGACGCCGTGCGCGGCATACTCTCGGAGTTCGAGAACGCCGTGCTCCGTAATCCGCCCAAGACTGCGGTGCCTGGCGGCACCATTCACCCGCTCACTCGGTACGTGATGAACTACAGCAGCCTCATTTCCGACTACAAGGTCACGCTCTCCAAGCTGATCGTGTCGCGCCCATCGGCTAGTGCACGGCTTGTAGCTGAGGGCAATGAGCTCGCGCCGTCCTTGGCCGAGCTCGAGCTCCCCGAGCTTGAGAACCAGTCGCCACTCGCCGCTCATATTGTTTGGATCATTGTTGTTCTTGAGCACAACCTCGAGGGCAAGGCGTCCCTCTACAAGGACACAGCTCTCTCACATTTGTTCTTTATGAACAATGTGCACTATATTGTGCACAAGGTGAAGGATTCGCCAGACCTCTGGAGCATGATTGGTGATGATTACTTGAAGCGGCTTACGGGCAAGTTCACAATGGCGGCCACGAACTACCAGCGGACAGCATGGTTGAAGATCTTGAATTGTTTGCGAGATGAGGGGCTCCATGTAAGTGGTGGCTTTTCTTCAGGAATATCCAAGCCAGCTCTGCGAGAGCGATTCAAGTCCTTCAATTCTGCATTCGAAGAGGCGCATAGGGTGCAGTCTGGGTGGTGTGTGCCAGACACGCAGCTGAGGGAGGAGCTAAGGATCTCAATAGCAGAGAAGCTGCTGCCAGCATACCGGTCATTCCTTGGCAGGTTCCGACATCATATAGAGAATGGGAAGCATCCAGAGTTGTACATCAAGTATTCAGCTGAGGACCTTGAGATAGCAGTGTCTGATTTCTTTGAAGGGGCTCCTCCTTCACCACACAACAGAAGGAGATCCCATGGATGAAGTTGTTGTACATCAAGCATTCAACTGGTGTGTTGTTGCTACGTATTCTTTGACTTTTCGGGGGAAGTCAATGCTAGCAGTTGGAGCTCTGGCTTTACTCTTCTGATACTTGAGGGTATAGTTGACCATATCTTAAAACAGATATGACATCTGAAATCATTTTGTGATCTTATTGAAGCTGTCAATGGCCTCCATGGCTCTTCCTCTGTAAGCGAAACTGTTCATTTGTCACATTACTAGCTTCTATGCATCACCCTTCCAATATAGTTGCACAAATCTTGAAGCAAGTGAAAGGGTAAGTAATCATTCATACAAGCTTTAATATTTATGCAACTTTCAAATAGTGATGTATAGAAGCACCTCCCGACGCTCCCATCATATAATTTTTGCAAGTAGCATGTCCATATAATATTATTCTTTCAGTAATGTTGGATAGATGGAAAAGTAATTCATGGCATTTCATTCCCTGCCTTGCATGTGCTTGTGTTGTTCTTTTTGCTGTTAACAATCATCTGAAGGGTCTATGCTTTGTGGATTAGATGTAGAAAGACTTAGTTTACTCTCTTGTACCACATGATTTTGTAAAATGATGCTGTTACAACTTTGAATATCAATCTTGAGTCTATCAAACAGCTCTTTTCAGGTGTTAGAAATTAAAGCCACTAGCAAACTACTAATGTACATCACAGATTCTTCCATATGCTCTGTAATTATTTATTATTTTATCATGCAATTATGTTATCTGACTGCTGCCATGGTGAGTACTTCAAATATGTGATCAGTGATCATTTTTCCTCGAACATACCACTTATGCATGTCATCCTTTTGAAAAGCATATTTTGACTAGTTCACCTAATGGTTCGTAAATATTTGATAATGTATAATGAACTGCTGACAAGTGACAAAAAGAAAGATAGATAGATAAAATAAAAGAAAGAGAGAAGGATAGACCAGGCAAAAAGGAAGGTAAAAGAAAAGGTATATCTTGGCATATATGTTTCAACTTCTCTTCCTTTGCTTTGCTTTATTATGAAGGATGAGAAATCTCTACTGTTCTCTCCTTCCTTCCTAATGTGATGAGCCAATTGTATAAACTATAAAGTGCTCTCTCTCCATTTTGCTAGTCTCCACCCTCATTTTCCTTGACAAAAACATAATACTGATGTTTAATGCTTGGAAGTGAAAAACGCATGTCCATTGAGGTGTGTTATGGCCTAAGGTTGCAATCCAACAAGTGTGTATGTGCTACATGTGCATGTGTAGAGACTTATATAGAACATAAAACACAGTACCAGCTGATTGCTTTTTGGAGCTATAATTTTGTTGAGGTTAATTTTTTAAAGAGAATCTTCTTGATGTACATTGAAAGATTTGGCATCTTATATCTGTAGACTGTAGGTAGTCTCTGTGGTTTGATCTGTATGTAAGCAGAACTTTTGCCAGCATACCAACAAAGTGGAAATGATGCGGTAGAACTTATGCAAGAAAATCAATACCTATCTGGCTATCCATTGCTATTGTAGGAGATCGGTTCCTTTTGTATGGTCCTGTTGTGGTTTAGAGTCATAATTTTTTGGTATAAGCATTTCTTCTTTCCCTGAGTACTTATACAAACATACAAGTTGGTATTTGCTAGGTAGATCTTTCCTTGTGGAAAGGGCTGAACATCCTGGTCTTTTTTAAAAAAAATGAAAGATTTTATTTTACTGACAAAGTACAGTAATTACATGAAAGTAATGCATTATGAACACTTCTCACCTTTCTACAACGGCAATGGTTTGGTTTGCTATTAGATATGACTTTTTGAGAGTAATTTTGCTTTTATTTTTATTTTGCAGTCGTATGGCCGTGACTTTTGCAGATTAGCATTTTGTACTTAACTGACTATAGGTTGATGCGGTAGCGGTACTATAGACGAGTTTGACTCTAATTTCGCTCTTTGTTCTTCAGCGTGCATGTCAGTTCAGGCGAGGATTGAAATCTCGTTGCGCTCTAAATATCGTTGGTGGCCGGGGAACGAAATCCGGGTGAGATCTCGCCATTTCAAACAAATCCGAATAAAATGCAAAAACAAAATTTGAATTCCGGTTTTTTTTACTGAGAAAACCGAGATCTCGGCCGGTTTTACCAAGATCTCGGCAAGATTTGCCGACATCTCGGCAAAATTGCACCGAGCAAAAAATGGCTCAATCGATGTCAAAAAAAATTGAAATTTTTTGTGGAGGTTCCTGACACATCAATGATGTTCCCATAAAAATTTCAGAAGATTATCAAATCTGAGAATTTTTTTAAAATTCAAACATTGCAACTGTCCTGAAACGTTGACCAGCAAGTTTGAATCGAATCAAAAATGAAACAAACCATGTTAGAAAATTTTGAAATTTTTTGTGCATAGTTATAATGCATCACTAATGTTCCTATAAAATTTTCATATGATTATAAAGCTTCATGAATGTTTAAAAATTCGGACAGTGGTACTATTCTGATAAAAGCTATACTGGCAAACTTCAACCAAATGAAAAATGGTACAAACCACGTTACAAAATTTTGAAAATTTTTGTGGATGTTCCTGATGTATCATTAATGTTTCTCTAAAATTTTCATATGATGATCAAGCTTTAAGAAGTTCCAAAAATTATGACAGTGCTACGTCCTGATAAAAGCCTGATGATCAATACATAAATTTGCTTTAATAATTAAAAAAGGTTTAAATTTTTTGCAGAAGGGTTCTAAAGAAATGCTTAAGATCTCATAAAAATTTTGAATCATGATCACACTGGAAAATTTATAAAATTCTTATAATTTCACTCTACCATTTATGTGCTTTCTGTTTTTGATTTTTGAACTATAACAAATGAAGTTCAATGTATACATAGATTTGATTGAGCAAAAAAAAAATTGAAAATTTTAGATAATGGTACTGAGGCAATTTTGGATTATGATCACACTCGAGCAAATTTATAAAATTCTAACAAGGTTATTGTCCCAATTATGTTTATTCTGTTTTTGATTTTTTAAAGATAACAAATGAAGTTCAATTATTTTGAAAAATTTTATGTATGATCATACACTTCTTAGGATGATACCATAAATTTTTCACATCATGATAAAGCACGTACAATTTTATAAAAATTTGACAGTGTTTCTGCAGTTTTTAAAAAATATTTCAAAAAATCGGTTTTTCAACAAATTTTCATAGGAGATGACTTTCTTAAGGGTTATTAATCAATTCCCAGTCAAATCCGATAATAAAACATCAAATTTCGGATTAAAATCATAAGATCTCGCCGAGATATAGCAAGATTATTGTAGCAATTCAAATTTTTTGTATTTTTTTTTCACTCCGACCAGTATTTTAAAACTCGTTCACATCTAGTAAACGAGATCTCGCGACAAACTAGCGAGATTTTTAACCTTAAGTTCAGTTACCTCTCCCCATGAACTGGAGTGACTCAAATTTTGATTGCTTTGTCAAATGGACATTCAGTTATGGATATGCAACACAAACAGCGGTAACTGGTAAAGTGTTAGTTGATTGCTCTACAGTCTCCGGTACGTATGAATCGTTCTTGTTTATTCTTCGTTTTCTTCTTGTTATTGGGTTTTTTTGAAAGTCACTCTTCTTCTAGTTATTGTCGACTATGCGTCTACACGTTGGTTCATTGGAATTAACTCAATCAAGCTATATTACGTCTAGGTCCTTTATGCGTTTTTAAGCGTTGCGTTCGGGTCCTTTTACGGAAAAATAGAATTACGATTAGGTTCTTTTTGATGGAAAAAAAATATGCTCGGGTCCCTTTTTTTTTTAGAAAAAAAACATTACGTTCAGGTCTTTTTTGCGTTTTTCTAGCACTACGTTTAAACCCTTTTGTGGAAAACACAAAATCCTTTTTAGGTTCTTCTCGCGTGTTTTTCTCGGTTTACTCGTGTAGAGAGCGTTGATCGCGTGTTTTCTCGATTTGCTCGCGTTGGGAGCGACGCTCGCGGCGTGTCACGGCAGCGTATAAGTACATAGTAATCTTAATTAGAGCCACAAGCAAGCATGTGATGTTTGCTCACTTCATTCCCTTGTTACTTGCTTTATTTTGCACAGCGATTTCTGCAAAAGTAATGTACAATTCTCGTGTGAACCAACCAAAAATATGAGTGTCTTTTGCAACCCTTTTCCAACTGACCCGTGCAAACTTTTTTTTTCCCCTGGGAAAAGAGAGCTTTATCGATTATTTAGAGAGAGAATCGTAATGTTGAGCAACAAAAGGCGCTACATATGAGGTGGTGCAGTTGAAGATATACAACTTCACCCACTATAATTTAAATCTTGGTGCAAACATATTATACCCATGTAAATACGTTCCAATAAGAATTTGTGGCTCCACCCAATGTTTCAAATTTCGGTTTAGGATCACATCTCGGAGACAGCGGAAATCGGAAATTTCGATGAGATTTCGGAATTTTGGCTGAAATCTAGACGAAATTTTAAAAGCAAATTTGAAATCTGGTTAATTTGAAAACGAAATTTCCAAAATATTTCAACAAAATTCATCAAAATTTCGGTCATTTAAAAAAATCTGAATTACATTGCCACGGTTAGGACTCAAACCTAGGTCTCTAAGGTGAGAGACCAATGTGCTAACCAGCTAGACTAAACAGGAGGTGTTAATTAGTAACCTCTTATACATTATTTGTATACGTGTGTATTCCGGACCGGTGTTAGACTTAGTTAGCAGCTAATAAGCACCTTTAGACAGCAAATCTGGTCCGAATAGCCAAAATTTTAGTGAAATTTGTCGAAAATTTTGAAACTACTGTAGCAATTCGAATTTTTTTTCACCTAGTATTTGAAATCTCGGCCAAAATTTTTGAAATTTCACTAGGATTTTAAACCTCGGCTCCACCCGCTAGCGAATCGCACGTATTTTATTTGTGAAATAGGATTTCAACAATTCAGATTCGCATCGAATTTTATATAATATATTGTACCACACTCCACCGTGTAATTGCTCAGGCTGACCGGCAACTTCACCCAAAAAAATACACGGTGTGCGTCAGGTTCACAAAACCGACGAAAACAGCGGTTTTCGAGCGTACCGTTGAGGTTCGAAATCAAAAACCGTTCGGTAAACCGATCCATTCAAAAAAAAATTTAAAAAATTTGAAAAATTTTATGCGCTCGGTTTTTCGTCAAAAACCGTTTTGCAATGAACATCTAGTTGGCAGCGGTTTTTCTATTTTTTTGGAATTTTTTAGAAAAAATTGATTTATTAACCCTTCGATTTTTGACGTTTTTTGAGCGGTTTTTGCGGTTTTCGTACTGCGAATTTCGAAATTCGGTTTTGTGAACCCTGGTGTGCGCTCGATAGAAACCGAAACCGTCCAATACTTTCCACGTTGAACGGTTCTTTCATTGCATACTACCTATACTAAAGACCGGAAGATTCCGGCACCACGTTCATTTGAGCTGGGAGGGAGCCAGCTCGGCTAGCGGCTTGAGCCGAGCCAGGGAAAAAATTGCATTCGGGTCATTTTTCGTAAAAAAAATTACGTTTAGGTCCTTTTTTGGGAAAAAAATAACGGTTATGCCCTTTTTGCGTTTTTGAGCGTTGCGCTAGGGTCCTTACGAAAATTAAAATTACGTTTAGGTCCCTTTTCAGGGAAAAAACACGATTAGGTCTTTTTTTATGGAAAAAATATACTACGTCTAGATCTTTTTTCAGTTTTTTAAGCGTTCCGTTTAGGTTCTTTTTTGGGGAAAAAACGTTTAGGTCCTTTTTCGCCGAATAAATGCGTAAAAAACGCGATTACGTTCGTATCCTTTCAGCAGTTTCGCGTGTTTCTTCGATTTTCTCGCGTGGGAGCGGCAATCACATGTTTTCTCCATTTTCTCGCGTGAGAAGCGACGGTCACGACGTAACATGCCGCGATCAAGTATCTAGTAATCCTTATATTAGACCCCAGATTCCGGCCGCGCCAACCACGTCGATTTCCGCTAACACACGTGTACTCTACGTGTGACTACGTCACTCGGTTTCGTTGTGCTTTGATACAGCTTTAGTAATTTTTCCTCCCCGCTCAGTCACGGAAGCCCGCATGGCGCAACCGTAGCATGCCTCGCGCTTACGCGTGCCGTCGCACGCTCGAGTCCCCCAGCCCGCGCGTGTGTTGCCCTCGAAAATTTTCTAAATTACATCTAAGTCCTTTTTTGCGGAAAAGCTCCTAAAAAATCCTGAATTTCGTTTTTTCCCATCCATGTCGTCCAAAAATTCCAAAAATACGTCCGTCTCCACTTTTTCCAAAGAAGACCCCGTGAAATTTTTTGAAATTACATATAGATCTATTTAGGCACCTGATTTTTGTGGAAAAGCCTCCAAAAGTCCCAAAAATAAATTACATCCAACTCCTTTTTTTCCTGAAAAGCCCCTAAAAATTTCCAAAATTTGTTTTTTTCACACTAGGCCCTTCAAAAATTACAAATTATGCTCATCTCCACTTTTCCCTAGAATACCCCCTCCGAAATTTTTGAAATAACATCTAGGTCCGTTTTGGCTACCTACTTTTTGTAGAAAAGGCTCCAAAATTCCAAAAAATATATCCCGGTCCATTTTTCGTCGTCCTATATTACATCATACATCCTTTTTGTGGAAAAGAACCTAAAAAACCCGAGATTAGTTTTTAACACGCTGGCCCTCCAAAAAATTCAAAAATTACGTTCAGCTCCACTTTTTCCCGCGAAGACTCTCTCAAATTTTTTTGAAATTACATCTATGTCCATTTTGAAGGCAGATTTCCCCCCAAAATCCAAAAAAATACATCCCGTCCATTTTTCACGGTAAGGCACCCAAAAAAAACCCGAAGTTCGCTTTTCTAAGTACATACCATTCGAAAATCCCAAAATCCATGTCATTTTTTAGTGCCAAAAAAACTGAAATTCGCTTTTCTTTCATGTAGGCCTCTCAAAAATTTCAAAATTACATCTGTGTGCACTTTTTCCCGAGAAGAACCTCTTGTGAATTTCTGAAATTACATCTTGGAGGCGTCCATCTTTTTGTGAAAAGGCCCCCGAAAATTTTCTAAATTACATCTAAGTCCCTTTTACGCGAAGAAGCTCCTAAAAATCCCAAATTTCGTTTTTACGCATAGGCCCTCTAAAAATTCCAAATTTTCGTCCGGATCCACTTTTTCCAACGGAGACTCTCGAATTTTTTGAAATTACATCTAGGTCCATTTTGTCGCTCAATTTTTTTTAAGAAAAACCGCAAAATACATCCCATCTATTTTTCGCCGTTTTAGATTTCATCTAGGTTCCTTTTTTGCAGAAAACTGCTAAATTTTTTTGATATTCGCTTTTTACCACACGGGCTCTCCGAAAAATTCTAAAATTACGTTGGCTCTACTTTTCGCGAGAAGACCCTATCGAAAAATTTCCAAAATTACATCTAGGTCCGTTTTAGGGCCTTTTTTTAGCGAAAACCCACAAAAAATCCAAGGAATTACATCCCTATCGGTTTTTTCGCGGTGAGGCACCCAAAGAAAACCCGAAATTTACTTTTCCACGCATAGTCCCTTCAAAAATCCCAAAATACAGATATATTTTTTGAAAGGCCCCCAAAAAAACTGAAATTCATTTTCCTTTCATGTAGTCCCCCCAAATATTTCGAAATTACGTCTGTCTCCGCTTTTTACCAACAAGACCCTCTTGGGAATTTTCGAAATTACATCTCGAAAATTTCCAAATTTATAGCTAGATCCGTTTATGTGCCGAGAAAGCCCCCCAAAATTATGAAATTCCATCCAGGTTTGCTTTTTCCAAGAAGCCCGCCCGCAAATTTCCGGATTACATCCAACCCCTTTTTACGAGAAGACCAAAAAAAATCAAAAATTTTTTTTTTTGCGAGCTGCGAGTTTTTTTTGCCCGCTGAGAGTGTGGCGGCGCGCATCTAGTGTTACATACATATGCCGTCTGGCGTACGGCAGCCGGTTCAGCACAGGCCCAAATCGAGTTGACCGGCTGAAGAAAATGTTAATCCATCAACCAACCCCCACGTTCTAGCCGAATAAACAAACAAGACGAGACAATCAATCACAGGCTGCTCTCGTGGAATTCAACAAGGCCAATCGCGAAACACCCAAGAACCTCGATCGCGGCGGGCAGGACGAGGAAGGAATTGACGGATCGATCAGGTCTAGGGAGAGAGGCCGGAAGGAGAGGACGAGATGGGCTCCGGCGAGATGACGGCGACGGAGGTGGCGGCGCTGCTGGATCTGAAGCCGCACCCGGAGGGCGGATACTACGCTGAGACCTTCCGCGACGCCTCCATCTCCCTCGCCACCGCCCAGCTCCCGCCTCAGTGTATATACGCTATACCCGATCTCTCACTCGTTAGCGTTTAATTCTCTTTTCCCCCTTTCATTTTTGTTTGCTTTCTCGTCGAATAGGGCCTGCTTATTTGGGTAGGATGGTGTGCGATCGAACTGAATTGAATCGAGGTTTCTTGCGTCTTCAACTTTGCATGTGCAGGCCTTAGATTGTAGTGTACTGTATGGTTGCTGTTTGACCAATCTGTTCACTTCAGTAGCATACATGTTCTGGAAACTGGGCATTCCAGATAAACAAGAGTTTCATATCCTAACTTTGCAAATGATGGCACAACAGCACAAGTGAGCTCATGTTGTCTCTGTATCATGAAGTGCTCAAAACAAGGATGCTGGGGCCTAGGGCTAGGGGTGTGTTTGCACCAAAATTCGGCAAGTTAGTCTAAATCAGGCAAATACAAATTAAAGATGCGGGAGCTAATAGAAGTTTGGAAAGAATCTGAGATGTTTGGTAAAACTAAGATTTTTAAGGAAACAACCTCTAAAGATAAGGCCGATACGGATACGGACCTTGAAGCGTGTTGGAGTAGGATACGATCGGCCGAAGGGTATAAAAGAAGAAGAAGCAAAGCGCAAGAAAGAATCATCAACACATACAAACAATCAGCTTTACTTTTCATCTATTTTTCCTGTCGACTAGGAGTAGTTCTTGTAATTTAGCCTTTGTAATCGATCTTGATCAATAAAGTTGCGCATCGCCGATTGTTGATCTTCGTCAATTACGCCCCAGGTTCGATTTATTCTGATTTTGTTGCGCATCGCCTTCTTCAGAATCGATCTGCCTTTATCCTCTGATTAGCTTTAATCGGCTAATTAGACTTACCTTGTTACTTTGATCTTGATCGGCTTCAAGTCGATTGAGTATAAGCGATTGATCTTAACGATCGGCTTGAGTGAATTTTATTGTTTTTACCTTGTCGATTCGAGTCAAATCGACCGCACGCTCTGAACGGTGTTAAATGCGGTGTCTTTGTTGTCGAAACCCTACATCAAGTTTTTGGCGTAACACACTCTTGACGCCGGTGGGACCCGTAATGTCTTCATCGGGAAGTCGATTCCGCCATCGGATCTCAACTCGAAGCTATAATCGTCCCAACAATGGACGATTTGTCCATGAACAACGCCAAGAAATTGAAGCTCGGAAAGCTGCTCTTGAAGAGATGATGCTAAGTTGCTATCGAAAACAAGGCGTGGCGTTACTCAAAAATCCGCCCTACCAAGCGGTCAGCATACAGGTGATGCGGGCATAACGAACAAGTAAGCCGATATCTACTGCTCAAGCGAATTATCGGCTATGATTAATCAATCTGTACACCACGCCTTGATAAATCAATCATCGGCTCTAGTGACAACCCTCAAGCCGATGATAGCAAATAGCGTCAAAACTATAGCCCGGAGTTGGCCTCGTCGGAAGTTTGCTAGATCCACTACAAGCTCGCCAAATTATCCGTTTTTGATATCACAAAACACGCAGAGCACGATCGATCCTAAACCATCGGCTATAACCTCACCTCCCACGATGATGCCCACACAACCCACGGTCATCGCCTAGGATCCTCGGTCAAGTGGGGTGAGCCATTACACGCCTATACCGACGTATTGCTAAGTTAGATTCGTCCATCAACCTACCGCCGTCGGCTCCTTTTACGCTTTTCCCAATCGGTTTCACAACCGATTGGATCGAGATATCCCCAAGAGCCTACCCGCTTAGAAACACAGGTCCACACAGGTAATGCGTATTGAACCGTTTATCCGGTCGGAACCGCAAATTAGGCATAATCGCACGATCGGTATAATCGAATGACGGCGCGGCGTAATTGGCAACCCGAGCTTGCACTCGGGGCGAGGATCTGATTATGATCGACATTATCGAGGGCCGCTTGTGCGATGGCGATAATGCCGATTGGACCGTCGATCTGTCCGTTTTGAGGATCGATTTGGCATACAACCGAAAGGAAAAGTGATCGGCTATAGAAAGCCGTACTCGATTACATAGATCGTATGCCCTACCCTCATAATTTTAGAGTCCGGACTTCGCCAAATTCTCCGGGATGACTCGATCACAACCTTGGAGCATGTTGGGCGCTTTATCGCACTGTCGCGGTGAAGCGACCCGATCCGACGGTTTGAAAATTAGATTATTTCCGTTATCTTTATGCAGGCAGCATTTACTTGGTTTACTTGTTTGCCTCGAATTCGGTCCATCGTGGAGCGATTTGGAAAGCCGATTCCATGAATATTTCTTTTAGGCGATGCGGAGCTTAGAATTTGGATCCGAGTTTGATGCGTCAAAAATTTGGGAATCGGTAATGATTACATCAAGAGGTTTAGAGAAATTAGGAATCGGTGTTTTAGTGTCACGTTACGACAACCAATTGGCGATTTAGCATTTCAAGGTTTGATCCGTCACTTAGGGAGAAATTCGGAGGACAAGAATTCACCGACCTTAGCCATTTGTTGCCAGTGTATCGGCTCAAGAAAGCCGATTCTCGATCTAAAGTATTTAAAGACAGATTTAAGAACAATAATAGCAATAATAAAGAGAAGGATAAGGCCAAGGTTAATATGGTTGAGTATTGTCCTAGTGATTCGTCGGAGGATGAGGAAGCGTAGTAAACATAGCCGAATGGATAAGAGGGTCTAAGAAATCCTTAGTCATTCTTGGTGGTCGACTAGGAACAAGTCGGAGGCCAAATACTCTTTTAGCGTTTCCAAGTGCGATCGCATTTTTGATTTACTTTTGCAAGAAAAATAATACGGTTCTTGGGAGGGACATGTAATACCATCAGCAAGCGAGATCAAAAACGCAGTATTGCAAGTGGCATCATTCTTATTCACATAACACTAATGACCGCAATATCTTAGTCAGCAGATCGATCCGCCATTGAAGATGGTCGGTTGAAGTTCGCCGATGAGCCGACCATGCGGTGGGCGTCGATCCATTTCCTATTAATGTGGTACAATGCTCGGCTAAAGGAAAAGAGCCGATGCAAAATGAGCGAAGAAGGATCAACAAGGCGATATACAATCGAGCTCGGACGGCGGCGGACACTAAAGATTACCATCGGCTCCGTACAAATAGAAGCCGATCGAGGCGGAAAAAATTCAAGGACCATTAAACCTAAGGGAATCCCGGATAGGCAAATGGTACAAAGCGAAAAAGGTTCCATTAAGGCGACCCGGCGAAAAGGCAGTCCTACGTTCTCACAATTAATGGAGAAATATGAAGGATGAATAGCCGACCACGGTACCACACCCGCCGGTCGGATAATTTGTACCCGACAGAGAACGTGGAGAGGGCACATAGAAGGTGTCCCTTTGGCAATTTCTTTGGGAGAGGAGAGTAGCGTTGCCATCACCGTATACCGCCCGATGGAACATTATCCTCGAGACGGTTGGCCAACACAATCGGCGGACACGAGGCTATCTGGGCGATCGAGAGCAAGACAAGTCACGAAGGCGGTCCATGAAAGATTATCTAAACCAAATCAAGAGCAAAGCCAAGCCAAGACACACACAACCGGTTCTACGCAAGAAGACTTGGTGGTCGAACGAAGCCGGTGGAACCTAAACCAGTGGTGCCCATCAGCTGAGCAAATCACAACGACGACGGCTTCAGAGGCTAAGGACACAAGAAATTCGTGAAGCCGATGCCTGAGAAAGAAAGAGACGAAGTGTTTAATGAACCGTCCAATGAGATCGTCGGGAAAGAGTGGAGAAGAAAAGATCAAGCGAAGAAGATTTGAATCGGTGATGACCCGACTCTCCCATGATTAGGGACGATACACCTCCATGGGCGTCAACATGGTGTTCACCTTGCTTTGAGTTCAAAGTCGAAGAGAATCGGCCAATGAGGCCGTTGCTCGATTATGCTCCGAGTGCGAGCGCCATCTTTGAGAAACCCAAAGGCGATCATCGGCATCGAAACCATTGTACCTAAAAGGATATATAAATGGCAAGCCGATATCAAGAATCTTTGGTAGATGGGGCGCCACAGTGAATCTAATGCCTTACGACATGTAAAAAGTGGGTAAGTCGATGAAGACTTAATTAAAACTAACATGGTTACGAATGACTTCACGAGCGACCCTACGAAGCAAAAGGTGTCATGGTCACGAGCTAGCGTCGGTAGTAAGACTTTGCCGCGGCGTTCTTTGTAATTGGCGCCAAGGAAACTATAGTGTCTTTGCTCGGTCGAGATTGGATTCATGCAAATTCTTGTATCCCATCGACCATGCACCAAGCACTAGTTCAATGGAGCGGAGAAGAAGTTGAAATCGTCACGGCCGATACATCGGCACACATCGCCATGGCTAGTTAGATGCAAATTGGCAACACGAAGAAGTCGGTGCATATCGGGCAAGGCAATCGGGCGATTGCGACTTCATATCGTGAGCAAATCGGACTAATGCCGATCGATGTCAAGCTGGCACTTTTGATCGGGCAAATGAAGTATTGCGCCGATGGGGACAAGAAAAGCATTGAGGTGCTACAAAACAAAATGCAAAGCTATCGGCAAACAACGGATAGCTACGAAGTCATAGAAGACTATGAAGAAATCGAAAAGTTAGGTCAAGGATTCACGTCCACCGACTTGCTTGAAGAAGTCGATATAGGTGAAGGTGATAGAAAAGACCAACTTTTGTCGGTGCAAATTTAGATGTAAAGTACAAGGAAAAATTAATAAAAATACTTAGGAATTATAAAGATTGTTTAAGCTTGGGAATATCACGAGATGCTGGATTAAGCCGTCATTTGGTGGAACATCGGCTACCTATTAAATCAGACTATCGACCGTTCAAACAAAGATATCGAGCGTTTTAATCGACCTTGTACCAAGTCATAAAAGAAGAGATAGAACGATTGTTAGAAGCAAAGTTTATCGGGCCTTGCCGATCTGTTGAATGGATTTCCAACATCGTTCGAGAATGAAGAAAATGGAAAACTTGAGTATGTGTCGATTTTAGAGATCCGAACAAAGCGGCGCTAAAAGGCGAATACCCTATGCCAATAGCCGATATGCTTATCGATCTTGCATCGGAAATAAGATCATAAGCTTTTTGGGCGGTAATCTGGGATATAATCGATACTCATGGCGAAGCCGATATACCCAAGACGACCTTGGATGTCCGGTGCAATAGGTTTATTCGAGTGGTCAGTAATGACTTTCGGCTTGAAAACGCGGTGCAACATATCGTGGGCAATGAATCTTATTTTCCACGATTTAATCGGCCACCTTGTTGAGATTTATATAGATGATGTAGTGGTAAAATCGCAAAAATCTCAACATCGGCCGATTTGGAGAGGGTGTTCAAAAACATAAGAGCGCATGGTTTGAAGATGAATCCTTACAAGTGTGCGTTGGCGTGTCGGCGGGGCAGTTTTGGGCTTTATGGTACATGAAAGAGGAATCGAAGTCACCAAACAAGGGTCAAAGCCATAGCCAATACCAAACCGCCAACATGTAAAGCGAATTACAAAGTTGATCGGCAAAATTAACTATCTTCGTCGGTTCATCTCGAACCTCTCTGGTAGGATTCGTGCTTTTACTCCTTTCTTGAAGTTAAAAGACAATGAAGAATTTATATGGGAGCCGATCGTGAAAGCATTTGTGAAGTAAAAGGTATTTATCCAACCCTCCAATCTGGTTGCACCTCAAAAGGTGTTCCTTTCAGATTGTATGTCTCGGTGAAGAAGATACTATTGGAGCTGTTTTGGCACAAGAAGTACATGGTAAAGAGAGGTTATCTTTTATTTAAGCCGACGGTTGCTAGATGCGAAGTCGGTACCCTTTCATTGAAAAATTATGTTTATCTTTGTACTTTTCATGCACAAGGCTAAGGCACTACATACTAGCATCGGCTTGTAAAGTCATCTGTAAAACCGATGTTATAAAGTATATATTATCGGCTCCAATTTTGCGAGGTCGACTTGGCAAATGGGCTTACGCCTTGGTCGAGTTCGATTTATCATATGAATCACCAAAGCGGTTAAAGGACAAGTCCTAGCCGATTTTATAACGAGGACATGACACGGCGGCAAACTTAGTCTTGATCGCGCCATGGCGATCGTTCTTTGATGGATCGATATGCGAGGAAGGATATGGTATCGGCATTGTACTCACTTCACCTAGAGGGCATAGCTTTGAATTTGCATTTGGCTAAATAGCGATGCTCAAACAACCAGCCGAGTATGAAGCGTTACTCAAAGGCTTACAGTTGTTGGAAAATATTGGAGTGAGCGCGGTTGAAGCGTATGGTGATTCACTATTGGTAGTACTGACAAATAAAGGAGAATATCAATGTCGAGATGAAGTACTAACGAAATACTTAGAACAATGCTTAGAGATGATAAGCTCTTTTACATCATTTTTATTGGTCATGTTCCTCGAGGATTGAGCAGAGCTAATGCTTTGGCCCAACAAGCATCGGGGTATAGAGATGTTGGCGAAGTCGAAACCGAACTTGTAGATAAAGCAATAATGTGCACGGATATTCTTGATTGGAGGACGCAAATAAAAGATTATCTAGTTGATCCATCTAAGCCAACGGAGCGAAGGATACGGCAACAAGCATTGAAGTACGTTATCATGGGCGATACTCGTATTATCGGACTATGGAAGGCTTGTTGCTAAAATGCCTTGAAAGGTGAAGAAGCCCGAGTGGCGATGGGTGAAGTGCATGAAGGAATTTGTGGATCTCATCAATCGGCACATAAAATGAAATGGATGCTTAGGCGGACGAGTTATTTTTGGCCAACGATGCTAGAAGATTGCTTCAAATATTACAAAGGATGTCGGACATGTCAAAAGTTTGGCAGCATACAACTAGCACCGACATCGGCTTTGCATCCAATTATCAAACCTTGGCCATTCAGAGGTTGGGAATAGACATAATCGGCCAAATTTTTCTGCTTCAAGTAAAGGCCATAAATTTATTTTGGCGCAACCGATTATTTTTCAAAATGGGTTGAAGCTATACCACTTAAGAAGGTGACTAGCGTTGAGGCGATTAGCCGTGAATGAACATATCGTCCATCGGTTTGGAATACCACAGACAATCACGACCGATCAAGGGGCGATATTCATGTCTAACGAGTTTCAAGGTTATGCAACGAGTCTAGGGATCAAATTGTTAAATTCCTCGCCGTATTACGCTCGGGCTAATGGACAGCCGAGTCGTCTAATAAAACACTTATTAAATTAATCAAAAGAAAGATTGATGAAAAGCGAGGAATTGGCACTCGACACTATCGAGTCATTGTGGGCCTATCGGCTATCTTATCACGGGCAACGAAGCTTTCACCCTACCGGTTGGTGTATGGACAGAAGCCGTTCTACTGTGGAGATCAACATTGAGTCGTCTGAATAGCGGACAAAATGGTTTGTCGGCTCAAGATTACAACGATTTAATGATAGACAACTTGGACGAGTTGGTGGGTTACGTTGGTTACACTTGATCGGCTTAAGAAGAACAAGATCGAGTAGCAAAGGCGTATAATGAAAGGTCTTGCCTAAATCTTTCGATCAAGCCGATTTAGTATGGAAAACTATACTACCTGTTGGTTCCAAAGATAACCGATTTGGGAAATGGTCGCCTACGTGGGAAGGACCATACAAGATTAATCGACTAGTCGGTGGGAACTCGTACTTACTGGAAACACTTGAAGGGCATGTCCTGCCTAAAGCCATTAATGGAAATATCTAAAGAAATATTATCCTAGCGTTTGGATCGGAGCCTAGCCGACTAAAATCATGTTCAGGGCCAAGATTAACACGATGCTGTTAATCGGCTGAAAGGATTACAGACTAGAGATGTAAGCAAGATAAAATCGGTTAAAAAGCCGATTATAAACATAACAAGTACAGATTACAAGAATATTCAGGACTGATTCAGGACAAGTTTTCCAAAACAGAACAATAAAGTTTTATTGGATGCCAGATCCTGGAAGAGTCGCGCCCAAAGCCGATAAAACACCAGCTGCCTTTGCAATGATCCCTTGGATTTCGTCCAGAAGACGTTCATCGTCCTTGGCATTCCGGGCACCATTTTTACCTTGGCGATTGCTTGGTCACATTTTCAACGACCAACGCAATGCTAAGTTTTTCTTCCTTCACTCCGTCGGTGGTCTCCAAGGTTTGTTGGCCTTTTCCGATTTGTTTCTCGAGCTTGACCAATTCTTCTGGAGAAATTTCTTTGTTTTTCCAATTTCAAGAGAGCTTCCTTGGTCGATTTGAGATCTTTGAGCACCGATATCAAATTTGCGCTTTTGGCCTTGGCATCGACAACCAGTTCCTCCGGGAGTTTCCGATCGGCCTCTTGGGCCTCACGGCGCTTGATCCGGTTCTCTGCCTCCTCAACTTCTTTTCTTACATCGTCCAAATGACATACATCCGGAAGAGCTTGCATTGCCGGGAGGAAGATCGGCTTCAACGGCAGCCATGGCATCCCTTATCGGTGATTGTTAACGGGATCTCCGATCGTGGTTGCATCACAAGCTTGAAAAAAGCTGTCAAGGCGCTCTTTCATGCCCGGGCGGAGGTAACCACGGCCGATGCCTTTTACGATACTTCAAGAATTCTTCCGATTTACGCATCATAGTCGTCGTAGCCATAATCTCGGGTCGTCAAGATCGGCGGTGAAAATCCAAGCGATTTGTCGGATCGATGGTTCCGGAAATCGATGGTCAAGCAGAGTTGGCTCGGTGCAAGAGTTGGAGCGATTGAAATGTTCGGAAAATCGGCAAGGATCTTCTCGACTTGAGCAGATTGCGTTGGCTAAAGAAAAATAAAAGATAAGCCAATGCATTGGAGTATAAGAGTTATTGCACAAAGTGTTGTGACCTACCTTTCCAATAGCCGATACATGAGGCGAACTCTCGCCGCTTTGCTCTTTAGGTTTGGGTCCTTTCTTTGTTGGAGCCTTGGTATATTTTGCCTTCTTTTCTGGAAATTTAAATCGGATAAAGGTTAAATCAAGGAGGAAGAGGAAATGTCAAAGCTAATTTATGCTTACTTGGCTTTTTTCTCGATGTCAGACAAAGAAGGACTATGCACTCCCAGTGCGGAGGTGTAACTGTAAGGCGGTCGATGGATGAGCTCTCTTGCCTTGCTCATTCCCAGTTGGCTAGAAAGCAGTCTTCTTGCCGACATCCTTAGCTCGCAAATATATAGGAAGTGTGATTATAAAATGCATTGAATTAAGGCCGATGCATGAGGCAAGATTATTCAAAGCCGATACCTTATCTACTAAGCTTGAGTTAGTATAACCCGACGAGCTAGCTTCATTGCTAGATTATTTGTTAGATACTAAGGATGTCTCTGGCGATTTGGAAAAATTCTTTGACAATAGTCGAAGGGTCTTCTCCATATACAAACATGTCGCGATAGCCGACCACCATGTCGTGAAACCCCTGCTGGCGAGCATTCGGATGGAAGTGAGGAGCTGCGCGATTGGAGTTCGTCGGCTAACTCCGAACTAGCCTCGCGGATGTGGCATTGCGGACCACGGCTCTTGGTTGAAGCCGATCTAGAAGTGGCGGACTTGGTATCACTTGGCCAAAGCCGAGCCGCCTTGCATATCTTGAAGGGTGATAAAACTCGTATGAATTTGGAAAGTCCGATTCGAGTATGAAGGCCGACATGGAATATGCATGGAGAAATAAAAATTCTATACAAGTCGAGTCTCCGAGGCATCGAGAGCTATCGGCTTCGGATGAAGAAAAGAAGGCCAAAGAAAATCGATTGCAAACACAGTAGCTAAAGAAATCTTCTTTGCTTGAAACTTTCGGTGTCAATTGCAAGAAAAATAGCGAAACCTTCTACATTTGTCGGGAAAGGCCCTTGTCTCATTTCTGGAGCACATCATAAATCTTTCACCAAAGGATCGGCATTCTCTAAATTGAATAGGTGCCCTTGGTATATCTTCCCTTGGAAAAGGAGTATCATCGGCTAAATCCAAATTAAAAGAACAATTTGAATAAGCAGATACTGACCATATTTGCACAAACCACATTGGGCCACCTACATTACCAACGGTGAATTTTCAAACCCGTATAAAGCCGACTCCTTATTATGTAAAGCATTTGGTACACAAAGACCCAAGAAGATTTTTCCTAAAGCCACCGACGACCCTCAACAAATTTGCTCTGCTATCATTTGATATACTTGAGTTGGTCCAAGAGATGCACCACAGAATAGAAAGCGGTCTAGCCAAAGATTGGAAAAGCCACATGTTCCTCGTCAGATACTAAGCCATTGACCTTGTTATTATTTCCAATATATTTGGCCCAACCCTCTCCCTTGGATCGGATGAGCCTATATTTTGGTTTTCCACTAAAAGGCGATATTTGATCTCCATCGGCGAAGACAACACAAATGAGCAACATCTAAAGAGTTGGGCCGATGGGACCGCGCGAATAAGAAAGCATTAAAGCAGTCAGACCAAAATAACGGCCGTGGCCACTAAGGGCTCATTGGCTTGTGGTCGGCTAAAGAAAGTGAAATACACTCGGCTATGCCCATTCTTTCCCATTCACTCCTCTTTTGGGCTGCTACGATAAACCAATTTCTCCATCCTTTGAGAGTCATCGGCCAAGCCTCAAACTCTTATTCCACCCTCTATGTTATGACCGAAGCCGGCAGAGGTAATCGAGGGACTTCTTGGTTTGTTACGGTATGGGCGTCTAGATTTCCCAAAGGACCCAAAAATATTGGTCATTCTTTGTGCGGAATCGAATAAGTACGACTAGGATCCATTGTAGCCAATGAAGGAAGTGAATGAGTTGAATTGCCTCAAGAGTACTTTAAGCGGAAAGTTCAAGCCGATTGAAGGTGATTCGAGAGCTTGTGCGTGTGAGGAATGAATGAGGTGGGGCGCATTTTATAGGACAAAGTGAAAATTTGAAAAGGCGGAAGTGAATTTCAAAAGGCGTGAGCGGTTAAAAACGCACTACCCGCATGTCGAGATTCTGGTAGCGAATAAAGCAGCGATTAATGGGTGAAGATCAAGCGTTAGCCGATTGCACAAGCCGATAATTGTGATTTTTGACGGATGACAAGTCATCTCTCAAAATGGGGGCATATGTTTGCACCAAAATTCGCAAGTTAGTCTAAATCGAGCAAATACAAATTAAAGATGCGGGAGCTAATAGAAGTTTGGAAAGAATCTGAGATGTTTGGTAAAACTAAGATTTTAAGGAAACAACCTCTAAAGATAAGGCCGATACGGATACGGACCTTGAAGCGTGTTGGAGTAGGATACGATCGGCCGAAGGGTATAAAAGAAGAGCCGAAGCAAACTGCAAGAAAGAATCATCAACACATACAAACAATCAGCTTTACTTTTCATCTATTTTTCCTGTCGACTAGGAGTAGTTCTTGTAATTTAGCCTTTGTAATCGATCTTGATCAATAAAGTTGCGCATCGCCGATTGTTGATCTTCGTCAATTCGCCCGAGTTCGATTTATTACGATTTTGTTGCGCATCGCCTTCTTCAGAATCGATCTGCCTTTATCCTCTGATTAGCTTTAATCGGCTAATTAGACTTACCTTGTTACTTTGATCTTGATCGGCTTCAAGCTGATTGAGTATAAGCCGATTGATCTTAACGATCGGCTTGAGTGAATTTTATTGTTTTTACCTTGTCGATTCCAGGTCAAATCGACTGGCACGCTCTGAACCAGGTGTTCGTCTGGTGTGCTGTTGTCAGAAACCCTACATCAAGTTTTTGACGCCAACAAGGTGATAATGATTGGATATCCGTATGCCAGCTTACCTTTGATGTTTGATCTAGTAAGTACTGTAATTTTATCTTACATGGCTACATGCATCTGGTGCGATAGGAAATCCTATCATGTGTGGCAAGATATCATTTGGTAGTTGTCACCTTTTTAAGACTAGTATTATACTTCCTCTGCTCCTGCTAGAATCTGTTACTGAAATGTAACAAGACATCAGTAAGATGTTTGTACCAACCAAAGTAGAATGTTCTAGCGGGGGGCTTTCCCTGCTGTTCTTCCCTCGGAAAAAGGTACAATGTTCTGCCTGCCAGACTGATCAGAAACCCCTGCAAATGTTGAGAGGAATAAATATTCTATGTCTCTAGTTTCAAAAGAGCTCATTGTATTTCGGGTTTATGCATACAGTGCTCTGCAAAATCTGATGAAGAGTGAACTACTACTTGTCTGCTACTTTGCCAAATTCACTGTTAGATTTGTACGTGCTTTGATTGTTAGTCAAGAAACAGGACTACGCTTTCCTGGTTGAAAAATGATAACCAGAATGTCTTTAATTCAAACTGCGTGCTCTCCCTCCCTCCCTTGTGCTAGTGTGGACAAATCCGAGCATGTGGTTGTGGAAAATTCTCATTAATTTCTCAACTTTTCGGTCTATCAGTAACTAATGGTTAACTAAATTCTGGAAACTTCATCAGGTAATTTCTCAACTGATGGTTTGGTCGGTCTGTAACCATTCGTTAATTAAGGGTGGTAGTCGGTGGATCTGATATAGAGAGGCAGAATACTAGCACAGCGTATGGCTCCTACAATCTACCAGACATCGGCATCCGTTTTAGTTTTTAGTATTGTGTCTGACATTTTTTGTGAACCAAGTATTGTGTCTGACAATGTTTCTAATATTTCCTTAATGCATACTGCAGACAAGGTTGATCGCGCTGTGAGCACTGCTATCTACTTCTTGCTTCCTGCAGGGAGCGTTTCACGCCTCCATCGTATTCCCTGTGCTGAAACCTGGCACTTCTACAAGGGAGAACCTCTCACCGTTAGTAATAGTTCTTTGACCTTGTTGACCTATTCGTTTTATTTTCCATGACTAATGAAATTGACATTCGGCGTCTAATACCACTACTCTCTGTTTGCTTTAGGTGTTTGAGCTACACGATGATGGTCACATTGACCTCACCGTAATTGGTCCACACCTGGAGGCTGGCCAGCGCCCTCAGTATACCGTGCCACCAAATGTGTGGTTCAGTTCTTTCCCTACATTGGATGTTGAGTCATTCGCGTCTGATGGCAGTGTTCTGATCAAGTCTCGAAAGAGGGATCCTGAGCAGCATTACTCTCTAGTTGGCTGCACTTGTGCCCCTGGCTTCCAGTACGAGGATTTTGAAATGGCGACTTTTGATGATGTGAAATCTATCGCTCCTAAGGCAGAACCCTTCCTCAAGTACCTTATTCCTTCCACTGAGTAAGCACAATCGGAGTTGGTGATACTGGATGTTAGCAGCCTACCTGGCATTATTGCCTGCCTGTATTGGATACCAATGTTACTATGATTTCACGAGGTCCGTGTTTTTAGTCGTGTAACTGCTTAAAAGCACCCGTGTGCTGGTGCTAGTTGTAACATTTTCTGTACTAAAACGGAATAAAAGTCGAGCTCAATGTGGAAAGGAGAGAGCTTGTGCAAGCCTTTGAAACTGAGTCGACTGAATGAAGTACGTTGCGCGTGACAGAATGAGTCATTGTTCATCAACTAATTTTTGAAGCACCTCTAAACTTCTGCTCGCAGTCAAATCATCCCAGGAACCTGCATTGTTGGAAGTTCTTTGACACTGCCACAGCAAGACGGCTGAACTCGTAAGCTTTTCTACAGGAAAGAGTGGATAATCCTCTAAAAGGCAAATATTGACGTCGCATGGATCAGAAATATGAGCCTACAAAGTAGTCGCTTCTATGATTGATAGACTATGTGGAGTTCTATCTATAATTGTAATGAGTAATTGACTGTATTTGAGTTTGTGGTGCACAAGTTTGAGTTTGATTTGAACAGTTTGTAAACTGGTTGTGAACTGATCGGGACAGTTTGTAAACTGGTCAGGAGAAGAAGAAGACGACTCACAGATATGGTCATCGAGGGCATATTTCAAGAGGGCAACCTCGAACAGGCGGCGCCATTGGGCATAATTGTCCACCTGGATGTCAAGAGTGACGGGGACGAGGAGCTTGACGCTAGAGATGGCGACCGCGTGTGCCCAGAGCGTAACCTAGGCGTTGAGTTCCGCCTTGGCGAGCTCGACGATGGTAGGTTCGTCGGCAGGCCCGTCATGGCAAAGAGGAATGAGAAGGAAGGTCAGCGTCTTATCGATTCTATTCATATATGAGTGTATACATGGTACAAGGAGGAGCGATTAACGCTAATTACATGTCAAAACTAATAGCGATTACATACCAAAACTATTAGCCTAACAAATCGCTAATTATCTCCTAAATATGGAAGCTAATCTCCTGTGGCCGACCTAATCTTCGAACCTGCATGATGTGAGCGGCACGGACGAGATGCGGATACATGCACGCATGCACCTGTTCCGCTAACAATATTTTAATACCATTACGTACCAATCTATCGTTTCGAGTTTAATATAATAATATATATCGTTTCGAGTTTAATATAATAATATATATTTATAAGTATACACATGTTTAATATATGTATACTAAAGTTCACTTATAATATTACTCCAAATACATTGCAATACAACGTATAGTTCAATAGATCATATTATCAATTCTACCAATATGACTGGTATTGACCGGTATCGAAGCTGGTATATCCGGTATTGATCGGTATCGAAACCATTATGACTGGTATCAAAGTCGGTACAGCACATAGAACTACTTTGTACTAACTTAAGTACCAAAATGATACATACCGACTGGTACGTACCGATATTAATAACTATGCTCTCCTCTCCCTAACGTTAATCTCTCTCAAACTCTAGTTCTCTAATTCTCAATCCCTCGTTTCTTCTTTGTCTATTGCTTGTTCCCAATCCTTACTGAGTCATTCTAATTAGAATCGAATTTCACTAAAACATTTTCGAAAGCTTCTAACTCTTAATTTGTATCTCAAAATATCTTATATCTTATATTTGGTTGGGCAATCTAGCTCTTACACTCGTGTTGATGTATGTATGTACTTATCTGAAGTGTGGAGAGATTGCCGGCCATCCAGAGAGGCCACATCATTCTCTTCGCGAAAAGCCCTTTCGAAAAATTCAAAATCACATTTGGGTCCTTCGGTCGGTTTTTTTAACAAAATAGACCCAAAAAATTCGAAAATACGTATAGATCTCTCTGCGGTTTACGTTCAGATCCATCCGATGGTTTTTAACAGAACGGACCCCGAAAAAATAAAATTACGTTTAGATCCTTTTGCAGTTTACGTTCAGCTCCTCTCGACGTTTTTAGCAAAATAGACCCGAAAAAACAAAAAATACGTCCGCAGTTTTCTCCCAAAAAAACATAGATTCGACGACATGTCCTAACAAGCCATTTTTTTAAAAAAACAAAAAAACTGAAATTAAAAAAAAACAAAAAATACGTCCTGATTTTCTAAAAAAAACACAGATTCACCAAAGGTTTATAGCAGTTCACATATTTGCCGACGGGTTCTAGCGACCCATTTTTTTTTTAAAAAAAACACGAAAACCGAAATTACGCAAAAAAAAACTAAATGATGTTTAAATCCCTCCGCGGTATTCTCTAAAACAAATTCACAGATTCGCCGACGACTCCTAGCAGCCCATTTGTTTTTAATAAAAAAAGTAGAAAACCAAAATTACGATTTTTTTCCTTCAAAAATATCCGTCGGATCAGATTTCACACGACAAAGCGTTGCACGACCGATTTTTTCAGATTTCACACGTTGCAGCGTCATGCGCCGAAATTTCACACGACGTAGCGAGTGACATTGACTAGTGATAATCACGGGGATCATGAGTCATGACATCGTTGCTGTCGTGGCGGGACTCACGGCTGGTCACCTCGCGTTCCGCAGCGGCGCGAAGAAGCATGGTGTCGTGCTCGAGCTTGACTGGCGCCTGCGCGTAGCGACATTACATGTGTTAAGAATTAATTAAGATTTAAGACCCATGAGTTAATGGCTACAGAAAATTAATATGCACACCAACTACAATAAAATTTCTAGACAGCGCGATCATACGAAGGTAATAAAGTTTTAGAGTAGTATGATCTATACGACTGCTCACTTTTTCTCGACGTCGACTACCTTCCGCTTCTTTGTTAGACTCATTGTAAGTTGATTGTACAATCTACTGAAGAGTCATAATTTTGTTCTTACATATATTTTAAAATATAATACATTGCAACCGCTAGTTTCGATTATTACATCGTTAGTTATTTTTAGTATTTGCCTTAAATTTTGAATTAAAATATTGTCCATATTTCCAACAACATGGACATGGTTTGACCGGCTTGCCCTTATGATTTCGCTTCTAGCTTTTTGCTGGTTTCCCGCTGTGTGCCTGTGTCTAAATTGTGTGATAACAATAAATAAATGTATCTAAATCATACCTTCATTAAACTTTGCTGCCACCACAACGATTTGAGCCGGCTTGGCGCCGGCTCGGCTCGTGGCCGCGAAAAAAAAATTACGTTTATATCTTTTTTTCGGAAAAACAAATTACGTTTAGGTCTTTTTTTGAAAAAAAAAATGATTAGGTTCTTTTTTTTTGGAAAAAGAATATATATTACGTTTAAGTCTTTTATGCGTTTTAGGCATTGAGCTCGGGTCCTTTTTCGGAAAATCAAAATTATGTTTAGATCCTTTTTCGGGAAAAAATACGTTTAGGTCCTTTTTATGAAAAAATATACATTACATTTAGGTCCTTTTTGTATTTTTTAGCATTACATTTAAGCCTTTTTTCGGAAAAACAAAATTCTGTTTAGATCCTTTTCCGGAAAAAAATTTAGTTCCTTTTTTCCATTTTTCCTGAGACAGACCTTCCGTTTCAGCGAAATCGCAGATTATATCCTTTCAACCATTTCGCGTGTTTCCTCGATTTGCTCGCGTAAGGAGCGCAGTCGCACGTTTTCTCGATTTGCTCGCATGAGGAGTGACGATCGCGGCATGACACACCGCGGTCGGTTATCTAGTTGCCTTGAAATTTTGTGTGATGTGTGATGTACTGATGTGCTTTGTAGGAGCAAAGCAAAATGTAGAAAATCTGAATTCGATAAAATTTGGGAGGGGGCGCCCGACGGCTTCTGGAGGATGAGTGTATTTTTGGATAGCCGTATGGAATTGGCTGACGCATCATTCTAGCATCCTCTGCTTTAAATATGTGTCTATTGTGTGTCGATTATTTCTTTGTTCCGCTACGTATTTTCTAACAAATTCTGACTTCTAATGCAACTTTTCGGCTGGCCACACTAGAAAATAATCCTACATAGCTAGGTCTTAATATATATGTGGGGTTGAACCCTCTTCTAAATATGGCATGTGGCATTAATTTTTATGATATTAACTTCCCTATTAGCTCACCTATTGACAGTGGCGTACGTAGAACCAAAATAGAGGAGGTGCTCAAGCCTAATTTGTGCTTCTCGAGCCTTTGCAACGTGCGAACTGTACTACCCAAATATGCAATCAAAATTCAGAATTCTACAGTCCTAAAGCCCTAAGGATTCCATATTCCATACTAAATGCTTCATCGACTTCTAACAAGCAACCAAGGTAAATGAATTGCCTAATTCTATTGCATAGTTGACAATTCTAAGATATTTTGAATGGATTACTGTTAATGATTCCAAAGAGGATTTTAGCACTTGCAAATTATCACAAATGTCAATCATTATATGTATGTCCATAATTAGCCGAGAACATGTCAACCAATTATTTAAATTATACAGTGTCATTTTTGTCATTTTTAATAATGACTAATCAGTAGTAATCAACAAATAATTAAAATATAAAAAAAATCATAAACCGTAGTACCTTACCTAATTACCTTATCCTCTACCGATTGCCGAAGGAGTCCGTCGCCCCCTCACGCCCCCTCCGTCGCCAGCCACAACCGGCCACGGGCCGCTCGAGCCTGAGGGACCTCGCGCCCCCTCGGTCGCCAACCGCAGCCGATCGCGGGCCGCTCGAGCCCGAGGGACCTCGTGCCTCCTCACGCCCCACCGCCCCTCCTCTATCTCACAGGAGCAGCGGCGCCTCGCCCCCTCCATCGTCGCCAGCGTAGCCCCCTTCTCTTCGCCCGGCGGCATGGCGCCTTGACCCTGAGCCCCTGACTTCTTTGGGGTTCGGGGATGCGACGAAGCAGAGTCGGTGCGTTAGCCCTCTCGCGCACCCCGTGCGTCAGCCACTGCCTGTTGAGTTCAAAATTGGTGTTTTTATGCATCAAGAGTCTAAAAAAAGCTTTCGTAAGACAAAGTAGATTTTTACCTTTTAAGGAGATATCCCTCTATCCCATCCTTGTTCAATTCATCCTCTTTACCTCGAGATCTGTATACGTATATTTTGAAGATTAGAGATTACAATAAAAGATAAAATAGTACGACTCTCGAGATAAAATGAACGGCAGATAAGGTAAGAAGACGTCTCGTTAAGAACTAAGAAGTAAGCCTATAGGATTATTTTCCAACCTAGCTAGGTAGCCTACAATGGGGCCATACGTAGAGTATATGGGTTAACAAAGATGAAGCCATTGCTTTGTGGACCGTTTCACTTAAAAAAAAATTCCGATTTGCCATTTGTAAGTTGCTTGATTCTTTGTTAACAAGTCGATTTTCTTGGCATTTGGATTAACTTTGACATATGTGTCTCAGGTCAGTGTTTAAGCATCTTTTGGCATAAGCTAGAAGTCATATGTAACTAGCAAAAATAAAAAAACAAGGCGAGATATGCTTTTGCAGCTTATTATAGAGGGGAATTACTTTTCATAAAAAGTTACCATTGCTTTCAGTCTATAAAGCCAAAAAGGCTGTTTTTCAAAAAAATTATAGTTCCCTCCGACAGGTCCTGATTATGGTTTTGATACCGTGGTTCAAAAAAGTAATTAATACTTAAGAAAACATAAATTATCTTATTGAAAAACATCCTAATTTTTTGACCTGACGACACAGGTCATTCGATTCAAATGATGGCTCTGAAAGAAAGAAAGAAAAGTCATTCAAATCAAGCATGGTGTTGATCGCATGATCAGAACATACACACACATAAATATAGATAGATGATTTCGTGCTCCTGAGAACACAGAAACACAGTCCTTATTTCTTCCAAGTTGCAACTAGCTAAAGCTCGTACTCACTGTCCAGTACATGACAACAAGAATACAGGCCGATCACATCAACATACACCAAGATGTAGGAGCCGACGCGCGCGCGCCCGGTCCGAGTTCCGCTCGACGCGTGCTCATAGGGGTCGAGTGCATGTGTATATGAATAGATGTGTGTAGCTGTGTATATAGCTCGATTATTGCTTCTTCTTTAATAAATTGGGGAGAACTACCACCTCGACGTTCGATCTCAACATGTTGCATCGGACGTTCGGTGCAACATTTTTTTTCAACGTGTGCGAAAAATATTTCACGCGTAAGAAAAAAATGTTTCACGTTTAGGAGAAAAATATTTTAGAGTGTAAAAAAATCAGACGTCCGGCTGTTAGCAATTCCGTTAATAAATACTAGAGCTCTCGTCAGTTTTTTTTAAAAATAAAAACATACACCAAGATGTTGCGTGGCGAGTGGCGACACTATCACGCATCATATATAGAGGTCAGCGGGAAGCCTGGGCTCGTCGACGACCTCGACCTTGAGCGGGTACTTGCGCGTGGTCGACAGCCCAAACACCTCGCCCATGCTCAGCTCCTCCTTCATCATCCCCTCCGGCAACCTCCCAGCAAACCCATGCAGCAGGTTGGCCAAGCTCAGCTGTATCACCTTCAGCCCGAGGTTGTAGCCTGGGCACATCCGCCGGCCGGACCCGAACGACAGCAGCTCGAAACCCTGCCCTTTCAAGTCCATCTTTCTCCCGACGAACCTCTCCAGCGTGAACTCCTCCGGCGCGTCCCACAGCTCCGGGTCTTGGCCGATGGTCCACACGTTGATGAGAGCACGCTCGTGCCCTTGGAGATGTCTCCGTTGCCGACGGCCGCTTCTTCGCGGGTAGGGGTGAAAACGGATCATACGGACATATAATAGTTATATCATATTTGTTTTCATATTTTTTTTCTCGAATTCGGATACGAATACGGATAGTCCGGATACAAATACGAGTACGAATAATATTGAATACGGATACGGAGCGAATATGAATCGAATCGAATACGATCACATATATTTATCGGAACATGATAACTTCTAATATTGTACATAAGAAATCAACGAAAATACAAAACTAGTTGATTTGATAACATTATTGAAATTGAACAAATATAAGCATTTCCATTCACTTAGACAAGACATATATCCAATCATCTAGAGCATCACCATCCAGAACGAACATTTCAGAATTCAAATAATAGTACTGATAAGTCAAATTGCATATCCATCTTCCCAATACAACCATAAAGTAATGTTCATAAGAGAAACCATTGAAGGACCCTAGACATCCATCAAAACACAGTTTGCAGACTTCAGCTCCAGATTGGGTATAGAAGTTTAGCAAGCTGAAATGGTACAGAAGTTTAGCAAGCCTTAGGATTTGGTACAGAAGTTTAGCAAGCTGAAATGGTTAAATCACCTTCTGTCATTCCTCCATGTCCTCCAGCACATCCTCCTAAAATCTTCCATATCCTCATGCTCCTGCAATTGCAAGTTATATTTCAATGATTATGCATGGTGAAATGAAATTAAGGCAAACATCTATATGGTTACATAAAAAAACAACAAACCCTTGTCACCAGGTTTGCAAAACATCGCTCAATAACCTCCATGTCCATCTCAGATATGATAGATCCACCTATGTTTGCACCTGCATGTTTTGTAAGAAGATTAAATATCAAACATACAAAATGCTTATCGGAATTCAGCTTTGCCTGATTCGAATAGAACTAGACAACCATATTTGCTTGCATAACCACCAGCATATCACCACTTTTCCTTCCCTATTATTACATTTGCCTTTTGGTTTAGAGTTGATACTATTCCAAGTTGTTGACATCATCTATTGCTACTGGCCTACTGCGTATTATGTTTCAAGAGAAAGCTAGGTATCAGTTGTAATAGAAAGAAATAAGGAAACATTGGCTGCTAATCTTGCTACCAAGTTCAGACTTCACCTCTTCGTCAGAAGCGGCTTCTTTCAAATCTTCAGCTAAAGTAAAGTTGAATCTAGCAGCAGTGAGAGATAAACATTATTATATACAAAGAAAATACAATGTCACACAGCCACACTCTTCAATTATTAGTCATTGTGTCCATTTCTTTATCAGGGCCATCAGGCATTTACATGTGCAAACAAAGTGAGTATGAATCAACTAGTGATGAACATACAGCAAAGTATCAGGCATTTACATGTGCAAACAAAGTGAGTATGAATCAACTAGTGATGAACATACAGCAAAGTATCTAACTTACAAAACAGAAAAGCAATTCTTGTGAAAATCAATCCTCTGATGTACCTTCAGCCTTCTGAATTCCATCACACAAGGCTTCACCATGGAGTACCGGAGCTAGAGAATATGAATTCACTCTCGTTAGAGGCTGAGAATCCTCACTTAGAGTCACAGAGGAGGTGTGCTGCAACCCCTTAAGTTTCTCCAACTGATTTTGGCCTTTTGGGTCCACTACCAATCTACCATTGTTAAAACTTTGAAGATGCTTATCAATTAAGGAGGTGTGCTGTATTATATAAACTTTGTGCATTGTCAAATTATCCTTATACAAGAGCTAAAGTAGCCTAAATATATTCTCTATGCATCAATAATGATTCTTGATTGGTTCACAGATGAAGACACAACATGCAGAGGATAGGGTAGTTTCTTATAGGGAACAAGTAAAGTGGTTACGTTCAGCCAGCCTTAGAAAGTGATATGTGTATGTTCTTTGTTACTGGATCATGTACTCGAGGGGACACATGCCGTTTTCATCATTCATCTCACCCCCCAAAACCAGTATGCAAGAACTATTAGAGATCAATCAGAGGATGCTTGAATATACCAAATCGGATTGCTCAAAGAACTCCAAAGTCACCACTTCCAGTTAAATCTTCCACTGAGTTGGGCGGTGTCAGGGGAGACGAGGGCGACGCCAGGGGTAGATGATCTGCGGGTAGCGCTGAGGGAGACAACGGAAGCGCCTGGGGGAGACTGGCCGACGGGCGACGGGGCACCTCAGGAAGACAGGTCGACGGGCGACAGGGCATCTGGGGGAGACCGGCTGAGCTAAGGCCTGAGGACGGCGGTGCCGAGTGGAGACGGGACAAGGGCGACGCGGCGGCGTCGGCCCGTCCACTGTGGCCGTGGTGGGGAGAGTAGATGAGATCTGAGGGAGTGAAGGGGCTTAGGTTAGGATATTTTGAGGACCAGATAGTCCGAAACTGATTCTATGAGACTGTGAAGATACTCTTGACTTGACCGCTTTGACCGGATATCCGATTCCCAGTTGATTGGATAATCCAGATCAGTATCCGTATCCGCCGGATAGTGCATTATCGAATCCATATCTAACAAAAAATATACGTATCCGTATCCGATCCGAAACTATCCGAAAAATATCCGATCCAATTCTATCCGTATCCGAAATTATCCGATCCATTTTCATCCCTACTCGCGGGCGACGTGCGGGATGAAGAGCGGCACGATGGGGTGCGTGCGCATCGTTTCCTTCATGATGTCCTCGATGTTGGAAATATAGGCATATCAATGATGAATTTATTCCGAAAATAAGCTATGACGATAATTGAAGATAGAATAGTGGAAAAAAATAAACTAGACACAAGCAATATACCAATTATAATGTCTATCTCTACCAATTATAATGTCTATCTCATGTATATTATTAGATAAACAGAACATAGGTGTGGTTCATATGCGTTACCGAGATGACGCGAAGATGTGGTCGAATCGGTAGTAGATGTTGATGAAGATCAACAGGCGATGTAGTCGAAGCCGATAGTCGGTGAAGAAAAGTAGCGAGCAGTCACGTGAAGACGCTTCCCAAAAACATTATTCGCCCTCTCCCGGTGCAGGATCTCAAGGACGGACGTTTCGAAGACTTGCTCTCCCAACAGTCGGTGCACGCTGGCGAAGGGACAGGGAAGACGAAGGCAACACAATATTGAAGGAAGGCAAAAGGTTCGAGACATAGATTGATCCGATCTCTGTTCTACGTATATATAACAGAGAGAAGATCGTGGAACATGATACGAGTCAGTTACGAATTCTATGTAAAATCCGTTCTATGATTCGAGTCGGTTACAGATTTCGCGCGCAGTTAATACCGCGTTAACGTAATCGTGTTGACAACTTAGTCCCACGCTGCAAAAACTACAAAAGAGAACTGCGCCTGCATAAGCCATCAGACTCGATTTTGCTGCACCATTCACGCACATGTCGCGTACGCTCACCGCCTGGTGTGGCGAGGCAAGGCGAGCGAGCGCGCGCGTGTGTTCTCTTCTTCTCATACTCTAACATGGTGGAGAGAACCATCCCTTATAAATTGGTCTTCATCCACCTCCACTAACAATGTGGTACTATTATATTTTTATCTCCCTTCCACCTAATGGGCCTTTGAGATTTTTCAAGAATTATTTGTGAACTAATGGGCCTCTAGCCTAAATAATTCCGAAAACGTGATAGGCTTTTCATAGTGAATATGATGAAAGCATCTGGATTTGCTAAGGCAATGAGATCGGATAGATTTACCAGTGTTCACTTTAAGAGATGACAGACGTGAGCCACTCTGTGGCTCACAGCTATGAATGTCTACTGAGTTGCGGCTGGCAAACCTGAAGGAACCCTTACTGCTAAGCAGGAAAAGGAGTTCAAGGGTGCCACCATAATTTTTGTAGGATGCGTTCTTAGCGTTCTTTCAGACCACCTTTGCGATGTGTATATGCACATGTAGATGCAAAGGAGTTGTGGGAGGCACTCGAAAATAAATTCAGTGCCTCAGATACTGACAGTGAACTGTATGTTATGGAGCAATATCATGACTACAAAATGGTTGATGGCCGTTCTGTGGTTGAATAGGCTCACGAGATACAATTCATTGCGAGGGAACTTGATCACCTCAAGTGCACGTTACCCTACAAGTTTGTGGCTGGTGGTATCAGTGTCAAATTGCTTCCCTCGTGGAGGAATTTTGCCACATCTCTAAAACACAGGAGGCAAGAAATCTCTGTTGAGAATCTGATCGTGTCTCTTGATGTTGAGGAGAAAGCTCGAGCGAAGGATGTTCACTCAAAGGTGGTTGAGGGACAAACCATTGCCAATTTTGTGGAGCGTTCTGGTTCTGGTAAGTTCAAGTCAAAGGAAAAGGCTGTTCAGACTACCAACTTTAAGAAGAAAAAGCAGCAGAATGATAAGACTTGCTTCATGTGTGGTGAGATTGGACATTAAGCAAAGAAATATCCAAGCCAAAAATAAGGAAAGGATCAGCAGGGATATAACTCCAAATCTGTCAATGTGACTATTGGTAATGCCGAGACAGAGACACCTGGATAAGGTAATTTACTTACTGTTATTTCGGCTAGTCAATCTACCAATTGGTGGATTGATACTGGGGCTAATATTCATGTTTGTGTTGATGTATCATTGTTTTCTTCTTACCAGGTTGCTCGGGGTTCCTCCGTGTTGATGGGGAATGGGTATGCTTCTGTTCTTTGTGTTGGCACGGTAGATCTAAAGCTTACTTCGGAAAAGATCGTGCAGCTAAAGAACGTGCAGCATGTCCGTTCAATCAACAAAAATCTCGTTAGTGGTTCCCTTCTTTGTCGAGAAGTGTATAAGTTGTTGTTCGAGTCAAATAAAGTAGTCATATAAATGTACGGACTATTTATTGGTAAAGGCTATGACAACATAGGCTTGTTCCGCTTTTTTCTTGAAAACGTCTGTAATAAATTTGTGAATCATCTTTGTGACAAAGTTATTTGTAGTGAGGCAAGTGTTTGGCACTCACGACTATGTCAGCTTAATTTTGATTCTTTGTCTCGGCTTTTCAGTATGAAATTAATTCTAAAATTTTTCATTGTCAAAGGTTCTAAGTGCTAAAGTTGTGTGCAGTCTAAGTAACCTTGTAAGCCTCTTACAGTAGCCGAGGAAAGAAACATGGTACCATTAGAACTCATACATTCAGATATATGTGAGATGAATGGTGTGTTGACAAAGGGTGGAAAAAGGTACTTCATGACTTTAATTGATGAAGCGACTAGATTTTGCTATGTGTATCTCTTAAAAACAAAAGATGAGACTTTAAACTACTTTAAAATCTATAAGGCAGAAGTTGAGAATCAACGGGAAAGAAAAATGAAAAGAGTTAGGTCGGATCTATGGTGGAGAGTATTTCTCCAGTGAATTATCCCAATACTATGAAGAGCATGGTATCATCCATGAGAGGACGCCTCCCTATTCGCCCTAATTTAATGGGGTTGCTGAAAGGAAGAACCGCACCCTGACAGACTTGGTTAATGCTATGTTAGGCACTACGGGATTATCTAAGGCATAGTGGGTGCGGCCTTGTTGACTTCGAGTCATGTCCAAAATAGAGTTCCCACTAAGAATAGTGAGGTAACTCCATATGAGGGATAGAAAGGAAGAAAACCAACACTATCATACTTGCGCACTTGGGGGTGCTTGGCGAAACTCAATGTGCCTATAATAAAGAACCGCAAACTTGGACATAAAACTATTGATTGTGTCTTTCTGGGAGATGCTCATTGCAGCATTGCCTATAGGTTTCTAGTAGTTAAATCTGAGGTATCCGACATGCACGTCGGTACGATAATGGAGTTTAGAGACGCAACATTTTTTGAGAATATATTTTCTATGAAGGATATGCATAGCATTTTGAGTCAGGCTTGTGATTCAACTCCTGAACCCGCTATACCAATTGAACATTTTGAACAAACACATGAACAAGCTCCTGAGAAGGATGACAGTGATGCTACTAGAAGGAGCAAGAAAAAAGACCGCAAAATTCTTTGGTGATGATTTCACTATGGTGGGAGTGATGATGTTGTAACACCCCGGTATTCTGTATGCCCAGAATGTCACTACAACATGCAAGCAATACAGCCAAACAGCCAAATAAACCGAAATTTCAGCAAGCTCACTAATACATAAAAAATTGAATTTCAGCAACTAGAATCATCTCCAAATAAAATCTATGCATCAACTAAGCAAAATTGCTTGAGAAGATAAAGTATTATAACAATAATGACTATAATCTGACAGATAAACTGATTTTATGATAGGAACAAAAGCCACAAACCAAATTAACAAAACATAACCACAAAATCAAACCATAACTCTGTTCATTATTTTAGCAAAACATATCCAAGATAAACCCAACGACTCTTGTCCACGAGTCGAAAATGTGATACTACAAAATTAAGATTCGTGATAGTCTAAGGTTATTGAATTCATGTGAAGTGAAGAGGTGATGCTACAACCCTTTTTCCCCATGTCGTCGTGTGGTACCTAAAAAAACATTTAAATAAACAAGCATGAGTTCAAAACTCAACAAGATACATCATATAGCCACAACATCATATATAAATGCAATTGATTTCATAAAACACACATTGCTTTTCACGCATATGTACGAACTCGTAGCTCAACCTTTGAGAATATCCATTCAATTATGCAATGCAGAATGCCATATGCACATTGCCATCTCATAGCTTATACCGGTATAGCTAAGTGCACACCCGTCGGCGTGCACCCTCTCATTCCCTTCCATCCCGTGGAGGGGCCTACCGAAGTAGGTCTTTCATGTATCACTACGTGTGAAACATAGAGGCCCACTCGGGTCACCTCTTCTATTATGAATGCACCAATGCAAGTGATATGAATGAATTACAAATTGCATTCTATTTCAACACTCACATTGCCATCGACATGTTTATAAACATAAACATGATCATAAATATAAACGTGCACATTGTCACATACTTGCATCCATCACCTTATCATTTGCATCATCATAAACATAATAATCATCCTAGACATACTCATGAACATTACCATAATCGTTAGCATAATCATATCCATAGTCACCAGCAACAAAACAACATCCTAACATCATTCTAGTTGATACACTTGCCTTAACCACGAGGAGCGGAGTGGTGCGGGGATGAGGCCACTCCTGAAGACACACCACCTGAGAATAAATCACATACAACTCAACAATACAATTCCAGCATAAACAACAAAAATTTAGCAACATCGAACCTACGCCCTTCCTTCATTCTAATAACTTTCTCATTCGGCGAACAAAACCAACCCTCTGATGTCCCAATGGTTTAAATGTTATAAGTTCCACCCTTATAATCCAAACCTCAGTGGCCAAGAACTTTATGAAACAACTGAAAATTACCCCCATATTATCCATTAACCAATTCTCTCAGAAAAATTATTTATCCTTTCATATTTAGCCTTGAAACCGGATCTGCTACCACCCTGGACAGCAGATTTCAAAATAGCATAACTAATTTTATACAATTCCAAAATAAGTAAAGGATGAAATTTCTGAAATATAAAGGAAATTTCCTAACTTAATCCGGTCATTCAAAAAAATAATTCAACATCTAGTTAGCCCTACTCTGCAGTTTTTCGCGACTGCTGCCAGCAGAGACAGATTCTGGACAGCAGTCAATAAAACAGCCATAACTTTTAAAATACCCAACCAAATTTCATAATCTTGGTCTATAAATAAACTTAAGATGAAGATCTACAACTTTCCCAACGGCCAACCCCTCTGGAAATGATTGGAACTATTTTTAATCTCTGCCCTAAGTTTCAGATCAGTACTGCTTGAATCCAGATCTCGCCCCACAATAAAAATTCTCCCCAAACCAATCTAATAACTGCACTAAAACCTGAAATTATATCATTTAATCACCACAACAGAACCACCAAATACCTCAAACCTGAAGGAGGATGCCCGGAGAGGAGGAGGAGCGCCGGAAGGGAGAAGCACTAGGAAGGGGAGAGGAAGTGCTGCAGCGAGAGAGGAAGAGGAAGAGGAAGAGAGGGGGTGGTGGCTGGAAAGGAGGGGAGGGGAAAGGGCTAGGGTTAGGGATCTCCCCTCCCACTTGGGCCAAAAAAAAACTGGCCCAACGCAGCCCACGATCGGTCCACAGTGAGAATAAACCTCCAAAACAGCCCACACCGCCCGAAAACAACCCAAAACGACCCACAACAGTATAAATTCAAACGGGACATTACAGATGTTCCCAAGATCATTTCAAAAGCATATGCATCTCCTGATGTAGACTACTGAAAGGACGCGGTCCGTAGTAAAATAGATTCTATTCTCGCTAACGGAACTTGAAAAATCATAGATCTTACTTATGGTTGTAAACCAGTTGGATGCAAGTGGGTATTCAAAAAGAAGCTTAGGCCTGATGGTACTATTGAGAAGTACAATGTCTGGCTTGTGGCCAAGGGTTACACCCAAAAAGAAGACGATGATTTCTTTGATACTTATTTACCTGTTGCTAGGTTGACCACACTACGTGTACTACTGTCCTTGGATGCCTCTTATAGTCTTCTCATTCATCAAATGGATGTTAAGACAGCTTTCCTTAATGGAGAGTTAGATGAGAAAATCTATATGAAACAACCCGATGGATTTGTAGTAAATGGTCAAGAGAACAAAGTGTGTAAGTTGCTGAAATCTTCGTATGGACTTAAACAAACACCCAAGCAATGGCATGAGAAGTTCGATAGAATTTTAACGTCTGAAGGTTTTACTGTAAACGAAGCTGATAGATGTGTATACTATCGATATGGTGGAGGTGAGGGAGTTATTCTATGCTTATATGTGGATGACATTCTTATATTTGGAACAAATCTTGATGTGATTAATGAGGTCAAGATGTTTTTATCCCAAAGCTTTGATATGAAGGATCTGGGAGAAGCTGATGTAATTCTGAACATCAAGCTGATCAAAGGTGAGGCTGTTATTACACTTATGCAATCCCATTATGTGAAAAAAAGGTCTTAAGCTATTTTGGCTATATGGACAGTAAGCCTTCTCCAACACCTTATGATGCTAGTTTAATACTTCGGAAGAACCGAAGAATTACTATGATCAACTGAAATACTTTCAGATTATTAGTTCTCTTATGTACCTAGCTAGCGCTATAAGGCCTGACATCTCGTTTGTTGTTAGCAAATTGAGTCGATTTGTCTCTAATTCGGGTGATGATTATTGCGTGCTCTTGAGAGAGTAATGTGTTATCTCCGAGGTACTATGAGTTATGGAATTCACTATACTAGGTATCCTGATGTACTTGAGGGATATAGTGATTTTAACTGGATATCTGATGCTGATGAGCTCAAGGCCACGAGTGGGTATGTATTCAATCTTGGTGGTGCTGTTGTCTTATGAAGGTCTTGTAAACAAACCATATTGACAAGTTCAACTATGGAAGCAGAACTCACAGTATTGGATACAGCCACTGTCGAAGCAGAATGGCTTCGTGAGCTCTTGATGGATTTACCGGTAGTTAAAAAACCGATACCGACTATCCTTATGAACTGTGATAATCAAACGGTTATCGTGAAAGTGAATAGTGCAAAGGATAATATGAAGTCCTCAAGACACGTAAAAAGACGGTTGAAATCTATTAGAAAATTGAGAAACTCCGGAGTGATAGCTTTGGATTACATCCAAACCGATAAGAATCTGGCAGATCCGTTTACAAAGGGTCTATCATGAAACGTGGTAGATAGTGCATCTAGGAAGATGGGAATGAGACCTACCAAATAGTTAACCACAGTGGTAACCCAAGCTATGTGATCGAAGATCCCGTGAATTAGTACCTGGGTAATAACAAGCTATTGATTAACTGAAGAAGAGTACATTCTACATCCCACTCCGTGAAAGATGTCGTACTTTTAAAATATGTGAGGCAGGTTGACTATAGCCTTAATATGTTCTATTGGTTTTTACACAAACAAAGATACTGTTCCACAGAGCATTCTTGAAATAACACACCTATATGAGTCTGACTGGTGGTCGCAGTCCGTTAGATATGGATACTCTCTAAGAAGCTCATGAAGAGGCTAAGGAGTATGACTTATACGCTCCACTCGAGGGGCAGACTGTCGGCAGCCTAGTATCAGTCAGGGCGTTAAGTGAAACTTGTTTATGCAAAACTTGTAATTTAAGACATAGTCCATTGTTCAAGTTGTAGATGAATGTAGCTTGAAGTCCAGGTGCAATTCAAGGCATAGTCAATTGTCACCGAAAGCTAGTATAAAAATAGTACTTTAAAACAGGCAAAGACCTATGGGACCTCTAGGATATGGTGGGGGATTGTTGGAATTATTTGGGCTAGAGGTCCATTAGTTCACAAATAATTCTTGAAAAATCTCAAAAGCCCATTAGGTGGAAGGGAGATGAAAATAGAATAGTACCACATTACTAATGAAGGTGGATGAAGATCAATTTATAAGGGATGATTCTCTCCACCATACTAAAGCATGAGAAGAAGAGAACACATGCGTGCGCTCGCCTCGCCTCGCCAGGCGACGCGTACGCGACATGCACGTGAACGATGCAGCGAAATCGAGTTCAATGGCTTGTGCAGGCGCAGTTCTCTTTTACAGTTTTTGCACCGTAGGACTAAGTGGTCAACACAGTTATATTAACGAGGTATTAACTGCAAGCGAAATCCGTAACTGACTCGAATCGTGGAACAGATTTTACGCAGAATCCGTAACTAACTCTTATCGTGTTCCACGATCTTCTCTCTGTTATATATACGCAGAACAGAGATCGGATGAATCTATGTCTCGAACCTTTTGCCTTCTTTCAATACTGTGTTGCATCTGTCTTCCCCGTCCCTTCGCCAGCGTGTATCGACTATTGGGAGAGCAGGTTTCCGAAACGTCCGTCCTTGAGATCCTGCATCGAGAGAGGACAAATCACGTTTTTTAGAAGCATCTTCACGCGACTGCTCGCTGCTTTTCTTCACCGACGATCGGCTTTGACTACATCGCCTATTGATCTTCATCAACATCTACTACCGATTCGGCCACATCTTCGCTTCATCTCGGTAACGCACGTGAACCACACCTATGTTCTGTTTATCTAATAATATACAGGAGATAGATATTGCAATTTGTATATTGCTTGTGTTTAGTTTGTTTGTTTCCACTGTTTTATCTTCAATTATCGTCATAGCTTATTTTCGAAATAAATTCATCGTTAATATACCTATATTTCCATTACTCGAGGTAGGGGAGATTGGGTATGTCTTTCTCTGTGATCCACCAGCCCCGGTCGATGACGCGGTCGAGCTCCTCTGTGGCCGCGGCGAAGATGGTGGGCTTCCGCAGGAGCTCCGAGATGGCCCAGTCCACGATGACAAACGAGCTCTCCGTGCCACCGGTGATGAGGTCCTTAGTGAACTCCTACCCGACCAAGTTGGACCTCGAGGGTGGGGTCGTCGACGAGCTGTATGAGCATGTCCACCATGTCCCTTGCCACGAAGCCATCGCCCTCGCGCCTCCGCCGCTCTCTGTGCTCGCCGAGGACGTACCCCATGAACGCGTCGAACATCTTACCTATCTTCTTCATCTGCCATACGTAATACGTACCCCTGCATTTCCAGCCAGTCCAACCACGGGGTCCAGTCGCCGACGCTGAGCACGCCGTTGAGCAGCAACAGCTCGTCTAGCACCCACTTGAACTCGGCCAGCGACGACACCGGACCCCCGCCGCGTCGGCGCCCTTGCCGAAGAACTTCTTCCCAGCACCATCCGCGCGATCACGTTCATGCTGAGCGTGGACAGGTGGTCCCTGTGGAGGTGCACGACGTGCATCGACAACCCGGATGTGCTCGAACAACGCGAGCTGGCGGGCGTTGAACAGCTTGGTGAGCCGCATCCGGCACGCCTAGCTCCAGTAATCGCCGTAGGGCGACCACGTGATGGCATTGGCGGCGTAGTTGTAGCTGGTGCGCTTGCTGGAGGCTGTCTTGGGGCGGTCAATGAAGACCACGTTGTGGAACTTCGCCATGTCGATCGACGAGCCGACGACGACGGGGAAGGAGCCGAAGTGGAGGTGCATGAGAGGGCCACAGATCCTCTTTGGTGGTCCCGACGCACAAGATCTTCGGCTCCTTCAGGGAATTCGAAGGTTTCTTTGAGCTCTGTCCATAGATCCTCTTTGGTGGCTCGAGGCACTTTATGCCAATTCGAATAGGTGGCTTGTGGGCCTTACGATGCACCCGCATGTTGACCTGTATTTGGCTGCTAATTTTCTCGGTGCAACAGGGGCCCCAGTATCTAAGACCTCTAAGATGGTGTACCGGCCTTCAGGCTTCTTAGTTTTCCCTCGTCCTCGGTGTCTTGCAACAGGAGCATCATCTGCAACAGCGGTGGAGGCCTCGGCACCTTCGGTGGTTGGGTGGAGGGTAAGGTACCTACTTGGGCTCTCCTCCACTATAGGATCGGTTTCGGGCTCCATTAGAACTACAATTCGACCAGAAACATAATTTCCATCAATTACTACAGAATCATCTCACAGAATTTCAAAGTACAGAATCATCTCATGAAAATTATTTTGCAAGTACAATTAATTGAGTAAACGAGCTTTGAAGCTAAGGTTGCCAATGGCAATGGTAAACATGACTAACTTACAGTGTATAACAGGATTAAATACTTCGTTACTGCGAAATGGATTTCCCCAAGTGTTGGAAACACATGGAAACTATTTAAACACTGAATTATATATACCCACTAAAAGGGCACATCAATTGGCATATAAAATTTGTGTAGTTAAAACAATGTAGAAACAACTATGCAGCTAAGGGCACTCATAAACGTTCTTTTTGCTTATTACTCTAGCCATATCAGACTGTCATGTGGAAGGGGGGGGAGCTTTTTATTTGTATGTGTAACAAGTGGCGTACTTGGGTCCTCTTTAATAATTAATTCATTTTGAGTCTTTTAAAAACAACCTTTAGATCAGAACAAGTGGAAGAATGCACTGTCCTTTCATGTAAGTCGTACTGCTGTGAACCATAGTTAGCAAAATGTAAATATACCAATTGTGTTAATTGCCTTGAATTCATTAAGAAGATAGCTCAAGTTAATTTGAATCACTTGTGTTAATTTGAATTCCCTTGAATTCATGTAAGAAGATAGCTCAAGTTAATGTAAATATACCAATTGTGTCTAATGATGTGTTCCTTTTCCAACAGGGGAGTTTATTGCTAGCGGAAGTGATGATGGTAGATGGTTCATATGGGAGAAAAAAACAGGAAGGCTTATTAAGATGCTTGCAGGGGATGGAGTAGTAATTATATTTTGATTTTACCACTGCAATCCCTTGAGTACCGCTTCTCATGTGCCTTATTTTTTTAGTTGTGAATCTGTATCTGATCTCATCCCTCGATTGTGTTGTTGCAACAAGTGGAATTGACAATCTGAAAGGTATATGATCCGATTTGTTTTGTTGAAGTACTTTAAATATTTGGTTCTCAAGTCTTCTTGTCTTTGTTTCTTTCCTAGTTATGGACACCGGATGCAAAAGCTACATCTATGGTTTTTGGACCGAGAAATTGATGTATTAAGTGCCAAAGAGAATAATCGTGGAAGTTATCCATAACTATGAAATTTTTGTGTAAGTGTCAAAACATTACTAAGGCATATCATATCATACTATGTTGTGTTGGAATTAAATTACCATAATTTGCGTTTGGCATCATGCTTTTTTTTTCATCTGGCTGCCAGTTTTGTAGGAAATAAGGCTATTAGTGAATTTTTCATTGTATGTTACGGCGTACAGTTAGTAAATTACTTCCGTTTATGTAAGTATAGTAGCTTAGTGAATCGTGAAACTATTCCATTTTATCGTGGTAGGAAGAGATAAGCAAACTTAAAAGAAAGAAATACAATCTATTCAATAAAATATATATTAAAGCTGGATTAGGATCTGATTAGGACTTATGGAACAAATTATATGGAACTTTCGTATGCTCTCACGAAAAGAGGCTCGACCTTGGGGCGGCGTCGGGCATGGGTCGGGCGTGGGGCGTCGGGCAAGGTGCGGGCGGCGACCGTGGCGGCGTAGGTCGCGGCGCGGCCGGCGAGCGGCGACGGCAAGCGGCGTCGTCGGGGCGGCGTCGTCGCGGGCGGCGTCGTCGAGGACAGCGTCGAGCGCGGCGCGGGGCGGCGTCGGCGGGGAAGGCGTCGAGCGCGGGAGTTTAAGGGTTTAGGGCACGGGAGAAGGGCGGGAGTTTAAGGGTTTAGGGTAAGTTAGAAGCGGCGGTATCTATTATTTATAGACGGGGCATTATCAGTGGCGGTTCTAAAAAAGAACCGCCACTGATACAGTTATCTGTGGCGGTTCTTTGTACGAACCGCCACAGATACATATATTATCTCGTGTGATTCTTTATACGAACCGCCACGAGATAAGCAGATCGATGGCGATTCTTTTTAAGAACCGCCATCGATAATATATTATCTGTGGCGGTTCTTTATTTGAACCGCCACGATAAGCAGATCGATGGCGGTTCTTTATCTGAACCGCCACAGATAATGTTATCGATGGCGGTTCTTTTGAAGAACCGCCACCGATGTGCCTCTATACCTCGAAATTTGTTTACGAATCTTATCTGTTGTATTGTCGAATAGCGTACCGAGTTCAAAAGACCTAGTTTTTGGTCTTTGCGCAATTGCGGCGTTTTACGATTTTGTCTAATACTTGTAAAGCAAATACATAAGCGATTTATAGGAAAGAATCCGGACTCCTTTCACTGACGGACTCAACAAATCTCCAAACTTTCAACCGGATAGAATACTATTTTGTCATCCAAGCAAAACAAACAAGTACTCTTGAGATTAATCAAAGATCACCAAAACTAGCAAAGTCAGCCCGACTCAAAGACCGGAAAAACTAGCACATAGCTAGGAAACAAAACCGAAACAGACTTTAAACTACCATGCACAAGATTATCTTCAACAGATGGTCATCATTAGGGTTGATTACATAGAAGAAGACTTGTGCGGCTGGTCATCACCGGCGAATCCGGAAGGCGCCCGCCCGCCTGGAGGAGTGGCTCGCCTCGATATTTTGCCATTACTCGTATATAGCTAATTATTTTCTTTCACAATTTGCCCTTCTTCATGATCGTCGCGATGATAGGTAGCTTCTGAGTGGTTTCTTCCTTGAGCCGATGTTGCCATCTACGAAGGAGGCAACTCATCAAGCGGTTGTACTCTTCCTCATCCACGACATTCTCAACTCCGACGATCCTTCTTTTCCCTGAAGAACTACATGGCGCTTCTTATCTGTAGGGTCGATTACATAGAAGACTTGTGCTACTTGCTTCGCAAATACGAATGGTTCATCTCAGATCCGACATGTTCGATGTCCAAAGTAGCTAAGTCGTACTTTTCCACCTTGACAACCTTTGGGAGTTGTACCCAACGACACGAAACATTGGGATCTTAAAAATACGATGAGTCGAGCTCCCAAATCTCTTCTATGAACCCATAGAAGCTACTCTTCTTCTTGCTGTGTTGTCATAGGCATCTATCTAACACCACTATTTTGGTAAGTGCTTTTGCTATCCCGAGATCTCGTGTAAAAGGTATATCCAATTATGTATTATCCTTGCCATGTCAACATTGTACTGATGGCCCTTTTGCGACCACCTCAACATGACACTCGTTTCTTTCCCAGTCATATGCTCTTTGAACCAATGATTGAACAAGCGGTTATGCTCTTTTGTTACCCAAACCTCGATCGTCCACGATTTTCCTCTCGTAGCTTATCCTTGTGCAAGTCCATATACGAGGACACCTCAACCGATTGTTGCAAGGCGTGAAATGAGCTTTTTGAACAATCATGATCGTAAGAATTTGTTGATTTCCTTCTAATCGTCCCTTTCCGGCTAGCCTACCCTCATGTCGAGATCTGAGCACTCCTACGGTTCCACCCTCCATGTAATCCACGCAAAACTCGATAACCTCCTCGGTTGCATAACCTTCCACAATGCAGACCCTCCGTAGAGATCGATTGCGTACATACTTCTTCAGGATACCCATGTACCTTTCGAACGGGTACATCGATGCCGAATACGGGGCCACATACATTTATCTCGTTCACAAGGTGAACAATGAGATGAACCATTATATCGAAAAATGATGGAGGAAATACATCTCTAGGCGGCATAGTGTCTTGACCACATCATTCTGCGATTCGAAAGTCCGATGGGATCGATGACCTTACGTGAAATCGTGTTGAAGAAGAAACACAACCTCATGATTGCCTCTCGGACCTTTTCAGCAAAATACCTCTAATTGCAATAGGAAGTATTTGTGTCATCATCACATGACAATCATGAGACTTCATGCGATTAACTTCAAATCTTTCATCGAGACCAGTTTCTTGATGCTTATGAGTAACCGGACGGAACTTTCACACCATGCAAGCATTTGCAAAGTGCATTCTCTCTTTCTTGAAAGAGTGTAGCAAGTCGGGGAAGGTAAAGTCACCCTTTCGGTGTCACGAGGATGTAGCTCACTCGATTTTCATATCTTCCGGTCCTTCGTGCCTTGATCCGTCCTTAGTTTTGCTAGGAATGTTGAAAGAAAAGACCAATCAAGCTATCACATACATTTTTCTCTCGTGCATGAGCGTCTATGCGAGTGTCGAACTTCTAAGTCCTTCCAATAGGGCAAGTTCCAAAATATCGATCTCTTCTTCCATGTGGTCTTCTCGAGACGAGACCTCGATGTATTATTACTATCTCCCTTTCCAAGTCGACATTAATATCCTTAACCATATCATATACCTCTTCCCACGCGAGGCCTTGGGGCTATACCATCCTCTTTTGTCCCGTCAATTGTTTTTCATATTGCGGTAGGGGTGATTCTGCGAAGGAACCTACGGTGATGCATGTACAGTTTTCCTCGAGTTATTGAGCCACACACTAGCGGTTTCATCCATGCACCGGGGCATGCTTTGGCCCCTTTACAAGATGACCGGATAGGTTACCAAGGGCGAGGAAATCATTGATGGTGCAAAACAACAATGCCCGTAGGATGAAGTACTCTCGCTTGTACTCATCCCATACATACACCTTCGTTCCACAATATCACAAGATCTTCGTTCCACAATATCACAAGATCTTCCACCAATGGTTGTAGGTATACATCAATATCATTGCGAGTTGTCTCGGCCCTTGGATAGCGGCGACATCATAATGTACTTTCGTTTCATACACAACCAAGGAGGAAGGTTGTAGATCTGAGAGTCACGGGCCAAGTGCTATGAATACTACTCATGTTACCGAAAGGATTCATTCCATCCGTACTCAACCCAAACCTTACATTCCTCGGTTCATTCGAAGTCCATCCTAAAGAGCCTATCGATGGTTCTCCTTTGGCGTAATCGTGAGGTGTCTCGACTTTTCATCCTTTTACGCTCTTACGAGTGCCATCGCATCGATTGGGCATGCTTTTGTTTCCAAATAAATGTTCAACCGAGGTATTACCGTAAATACCACACCACTTTAGCGGAGCTCCTTTCTTCACCACGGTGCCCTCATTTGTCATGGCCTTTACGCTTGTATCGCGATGATTTGCACACGAACATACATGCATGTCTGTATACTCTTTGCGATAGAGTATACAATCGTTTGGACATGCATGTATTCTTTCTACTTCAATCCCAATGGACATACAACCTTCTTAGCTAAATAAGTGGTTATCGGCAATACGTTTCCATCTGGAAGCATGTCCGCTAAGAGATGTAATAGCGCCGTGAAACTTTTATCGGACCAACCATTGCTTGCCTTCAATTTTAGAAGTGAAAGCACGGTGTGTAACTTTGTGTATTCTTCCTTGCAACCCGGGAACAAAGGTGTGTCCGAGTCGTCCAACAAACCCTTGAATTGATTAAACTCTCTCTGACTAGTGTAGTTCCCTTTTGCATCGCGCAACATCGAGCAAGATTATTATCGTCATCAATGTCCAACCTATCCTCATCGGATCCATAGCGATGTTAGCCGCCATAATGCCTTCTCCATCATCCAATACGTTATCACCTTCATGTATGTTTTCCTCTTCACCGTGACTTGTCCAACGTGTATAGCCAAGTACAAAACCTCTTGAATCAAGTGCAAGTGGATGTGCTCTTTGTCCGAAAACATTTTCTCATTCTTGCAATCAATGCATGGACAATGTATGTACTCCGTCTTCTTGTGCAACTTGTTCTCCTCAGTGCTCTTAAGCGCAGATACCCCATCGATGTAATCTCTACAGTAGCAGTTCGCATTGTACATCCATCTCGGTCCATCTAAAATTAATTAACATATAAAATTGATTAAAAACTAATCTAATTACTTATCATCTAAATGAGCTAGATAATAAATTCATCATCTAAAAATGATGGGCATCCACCTACCAAATTAGCTAAAATTTCATGTATATTAATATCCAATAATCTTAATTAAATAAATTTAATATATGTCGCACTAATGGAACCAAATTAATAGTAATTAAAAACTAATCTGAATACTTTTCTGTAAAGAAGCTAGATAATAAATTCATCATCTAAAAATGATGAGCACCCACCTACCAAATTAACTAAAATTTCATTTATATTAATACCCAATAATCTTAATTAAATAAATTTATTATATGCAAGATGTATATGTCCGTACACTAATGGAACCAAATTAATAGTAATTAAAAAACTAATCTAATTACTTATCATCTAAAGGAGCTAGATAATAAATTCATATATATGAGAGATGTATATGTCCGTACACTAATAAAACCCAATTAATAGTAATTAAAAAACCAATCTAATTACTTATCATCTAAAGGAGCTAGATAATAAATTCATCATGTATCAAATTAACTTAAAATGCAATTAATATTAAATATATGCTTAATCATAATTCATCATCTATAAAAGGAACACAACATCATCTAATGAACCTAGCTAGGAAATAAATTCATCAACTACAAAATGGTAGCTAAATAAAAATAAACAAAATCTAAACTTTTCATCTCATCTACATATAAACACTAATTAAACTTGGTTTAAAAATTAAATTGCAACAAGATTAACACAAATCAAGAGAGGAGAAAAATAACTCACCAAGGAACAACTAGAGGAAGTACAAGCACAAGAATTGAGAAAGCGAAATCAAATTTAGAAGTTTTGGTTTGCTCTCGGGAGGAAGAAGACCGGTCTTTGCTCTCGACCACCTATTTATAGGTAATATTATCAATGGCGGTTTTTAAATAGAACCGCCACGGATAATCCAATAGAATCAGTGGCGGTTGGAGGATAGCACCGCCGCGATAACTAGTTATCGATGGCGGTTCTAGCCTCCAACCGCCGCGATAATGTATTGTTATCGATGGCGGTTCTATCCTCGAACCGCCATCGATAATGATTATCGATGGCGGTTCGAAGATAGAACCGCCACTGATATTTTTCCCGCCATTTTTGAAATAGAACCGCCACTGATAATTATCTTTGTGGTGGTTCGAAAAAAACCGCCACAAATAGACCGTCACCTATTGCAGGTTTTGGCGTAGTGTTCATACCTGCGCCATTGGCTGCATGGATCTGTTCTCCACCATTGTATTTGTCTCGAACGCTTAGTTTGTTGAGTTCACCCGTGATATGATCTGTGGCTCCAGTGTCGGTGTACCAATTCGTATCAACCCGTAGGAGTACGTAGCTGCAGCTGCACTTTTTTCTTGTGGAACAAATTCAGGGTCAAATCTATGCCAGCAAGACGATACCGTGCGTCCAACCTTGTTGCAGAGTTGACATGTTGGTCGCTCTCCTCCACGACCACCACTGGATGACGTTCGTCCTCCTCGGCCGCGACCATTGCCTCGGCCATGATCGCCACTGTTGCCACGCCCTCGCATGTTGAAGCCACGTCCTCGCGAGGCTATATTAGCCGTGAGTTGAGTAGCTCCTTGCCAGAGATCATGTCTTCCTTCATGTCCAAGAAGTTGTATGTAGAGCTCAGCTACGGTGATCGGTTCAACACGAGCAACAACGGCCAAGATCACGGAGTCAAATTCGATGTCGAGACCCGCGAGGATGTACGAAACCATCTCTTCTTCATCAAGATGTCTACCTGCTGCTGCCATCTCATCCCCTAAAGATTTCATCTTAGTAACATACTCAGTAACAGACATGTTACCTTTTTGAGTTGTGGCAAGTGTGATGCGAGTGTTCACAGATCACACGCGAGTTCTCGAAGTAAGCATCTCCTCGAGTGTCTTCCATAGCTGCGCCGCTGTTGTGACTGACACAACTTGCATCATGATTTCCCTTGATAGGGATGACATGAGATGGCTCAGAGGTTTGGTGCTTTCACCACTTTATCTCCATCTTTGGCGTCAATCTCCTTGGGAGGTGGGGCGGCTGTGCCGTCGAGATATCCTACAAGTTGGGCTCCTCGGATTGTTGGAAGGACTTGTGCCTTCCATAGGAGATAATTGTTCTTGGTGAGTTTCTCCGCCACCGGTTGGCCAAACGGCGAAGGTATGGCCACGTCGGACGAAGAAGAGGAGGCGATGCTCATGGCTGTGAAGATGTGTTTTGAGGAGAAGGCTCTGATACCATGAAGAAAGATAGAAGCATTCTCACCTCGCTAGAGGCCGCATAACTCTGTTAATATAGCCGAACAAAATGCGGCAAGATCTGTTACAATGGAAATCGATGATTGAGGAGATAACTAATCTTATACTTCTATCTATAAGAAGCTAATTATAGGATGAGATATCTAAAGGATGTCTTACTTTATCTCTAACAGGTTCAGCCGGAGCTGGAGCACACCCTACCGCCCGCTGGCCAGTGAGCGACGACGCCCTGAGTGACGGTGGCCTGCACGAGCATCTGTGGTTCCTTGAGCGCGGCGCTGAAAGCGGAGCACACCCTGGCCTGGACGTGCTTCTCGACGCTCTTGGCGTCGCAGCCGAGCAGCCCGAGAGCGCGCGCGGTGGCCTCCTGCCTCTCGTCTGTCGTCGCCATCTAGCGACTACGCACGCGATCCCTGGACACACACACGCGAACACTCGGACAAGGCGAGAAAAAAACGATCGAGCGAGAGAGACAACGAAGATTTTGCGCCGTGCAACCAACCAACGCCTTTTTCTGTTTTTGCTTCCTTCTTATTCAACGTCAAAGCAACAATCTCCTGACTCCACGTACGGTTCTTACAGCTGCATGCATGGCCTGACCAAGCATGCACATAAACACCACTACTTGCACGCGCACGTACACAACCCCGACGTGAACATGCGCGTCTCGGGTCCATGCAAGCCTGCACGACTCCACCAAGCGCAGAGCTCGTGCACGACGCTAACCATCGATCCTACACTCACACCACTACTCGCACTCAACGACCCACGCCACGTCCGGCTGGGCGTGGCCAGAACTCACGCACCCGGCAACCTCGCCATGAACACGCACGGCTCGGCCGCATGCACACATGTCGTGATAGAAATGGAGTACATGGCCACGACACCTAAACGTGCGACATGAGTAAACACTAACATCGTCTGTGCCCTCCTTAAGCAGCTTGAGCAGCGGCGGCACACCATCCTCCTCGATGATGAGCTTGGCGAAGTGTTGGCTGTCACACGCGAATACGCGATGGACAAGGCCTTGGTGAGCGCTTGCACGGCCCCCACCATGATACGCCCGATGGGACGGTCGTAGAGGTCGGCCCACGGAGCAGCGTGACGAGCTTGTCGGCGTGGGACTTAGCTCGGTGCACTCGGCCCAGAAGCAGCGCGCAGCGCTGCGCTGCAATACTTGCGACCTCGTCGGCCAGCTGGATTGCCGCCCTACAGCTCCTGCGCCGCAGGCTCAGCTCGCCGCCGCCGCCGAGGAAGGTTCGCTCCACGCCGAGCAACACGAGACGCGACGCCGCAACCGCCATCGTCTCTGTCGAGGACGTCGCCGCTGCGGACAAACCGATGAGCACTCTCTAAAATTTGATTGTGGGTTCACTGCCGAAGGAAGGTGACCAATGGTGGTAGCTCCATTAGTCGGCGCTGGGAAAGGTAGAGGACGTGGTTCTAGTAGTGATTGGCTTGGAGATGTAATGCAAGTGACTGTGTGTACTTACAGATTGAAACTTCGTAACTGCGCAACAGTGCAGTGCTTTTGTAACCTTTCTATATTTTTCATGCCTCCACGTTGGAGTTTTCGCGAAAAAAACCCCAGACAATCTCGAAATTGCGTTTAGGTCCTTCCCGTCACCGACCGATCCGACGGAACTTCATGCGTCATGGCTTTGAACCTTCCGTAGACCTCCACGGCTCCACCCACGCCACGATCTGAGATTCTGAGGGGCCGTGTTTCGATCCAGCGCTGCCTCGCTTTCTCCGTCCCCGTCCGGTCCTCTCATTCCTCGCTCTCACGGGCGCCGCCGCCCGCCTGCTGCTGCTCGCGCCGCTGCTATCGCCTGCGACGGTTTCGCTTGCTCCACAGCTCCCGGTGTCCCACTCCCTGCTCTTCCTCTGCCGCCTTCTATGTCCCTCGAACCCAGGATGGTTGACGAGACGCCGCGGTTGACGCTCCGCCTGCCCTTCCCCGATGTGGAGGTGCTCCCTCGCGAGGCTGGCGAGCCTGATGCCGCCTGGAATCCCTCGCACGAGATCCGCCAGTTCGTTCCTCCCCGCCTCGCTCGCTCCGTCCCTTCTCCCCCGGAAGCTCCGCCGGCCCCCTGCGTCGGTCCCTTCGCTGCTCTGCCACACGCCCGCTTCCCTTGGTCGCGTGCTCCGCCGGTCCTTCCCCTTCCATCTTCCCTCTTGCGCCGTCCGCCGCTTCTCCCCTCAACCTAGGTCGCATGTTCCACCGCTTCTCCTGTCGCCTGCCCTGTGCGCTCCGCTGGTGCTCGCGCTTCCTTCTTCCCTCTCGCGTCCTCCGTCGCTTCTCCCCTCACCCACTTCGGCCGCTCCGCTGGTGCTCCCCCTTTCGGCTCTTGCGTCGCGCTCCCAGAACCCTGGTGTTCACTTCCTTCTCCGGTGGGCTCGCTGCAGATGGGAGCGGCCGCGTCACTGACGCCAACGACTTAGTTTGCATAACTATTTCCTACTATTCGTGATTTGTTCCTGACTTTTCGGAAGTTCTTGCAGATGTTTGTTTGGTCTCTTGTTTTGCTTGAGTCTATGTAACTATATCCTAAGCTTCTATGAGTGCCTGATCTTCCTGGTTTTTGTTGGGAAACCATGTGGCCCAATGAAAGCCCACGATGGTCCCTTAGCCGAAACCCTAGGCGACTACTATATAAGGAGGAGGGGGGTCCCCCCTATGTACAAGCAATCAGAAATTAATAAAGTATTCTGTCGTCGCTCTCCCTATACATGTGTCTCTCTCTGTTCTCCAATTTTAGATCTATTCGGAAACCCCGGACTATTCGATAGCGAGGTTCCTTAACAAGTTATCAGCACGAAGCTCTACCGGCGAACAGATTGAAAAGGTGAGAAAAGGTGGGAATTAGCGATTGAATCTAATTGGTTCTTTTTCTATGCATGCATCTATCCTACGTGGCACGAAGCTACACGAAGAACGCTCGAAGCTATCTAGTACAACACGAAGCTACAGTACTATTCATCCAGAAAAACAAGGAGGGCACGACGCCTCGGCTTGCGCGCCCGCAGCACGCTGCCGTAGCCACCGCGCTTTGCCGTCGCCACCCAGACTCGCAGCCGTCGGCATCGCGCGCCGGCACCGTCGCTTCCTCGGTTCGCGCTCGACGCGAAGCCACCGCAGCCACGTTGCCGGCGGTTGTCCCGACCACGGCTTGCGGCCGCGCCGGTCGGCCAGGCGTCGCCGCCTCGGCCGCGTCGCCGGCGGCATGCCTCCGGCATGTAACAACCCAAAATTCAATAAAATCAGAAATACAATATCAAAAATATCCATATGATTTATTGTCATGTTTTCTGATTTTTCTTGAAATAAAGAAAATTCTTTTGGCCTTTTCTTATTAAAAGAAATCCAAATTCTCAATATAGCAAAATGGTAAAAGACAAAAGGTAAAAACCTAAAGTCAATAAAATCCTTAAAAATCTAAGAATCATATTTGTGCCACTTGCTCTGTCCTGGCATTAATAAAATAAAATAAAATACAAAGATAATCATGAGGAGACAAGTGGAAATCTAAACCAAAAGATTTGTTCAGGATTTTTATTACCTTAACCAGAGTTTAAATTTTAACCATGCTGACATATTAACCTAACCCAACCCTGGTAAAAATATCAAGAATTTATCTCTTCATTTAGTAATTTTTGAAATTCAAGAACAGTCAATCTTAAAAGCTGGAAAATGCAGTGTCAGAATTATTAAAAATAAAATATCAAATATAAAATTTTGAAAATTTTATTTAAAGGTATATAATATTAATAAGAATATTTTCAAAAAGTTTCATAAAATTATAAATTCATTTTAACCTTCAAATAAATGAAAAACAGAATCAGCTAAAATCTCCAATAGTGCATTGTCAGATTTTTAATAAATAATTTAATTGTCAAAATTATCTGAAAATTTTACTGTACCTTAAAATTTACCTTGCCGACCTCTGTAAAAATTTTCATAAAATACTAAGCTTATCTTCTAGCCTGAATTTCCGGTTTTACCCTGACCTGTCCAGAATCATCCTGAATTTAAAATCTTGTCTCGCTGACATGTGGGCCCGCCTGGACAGCTGTCCCTGCTGCCGACTTCTTTTTCTCTCTCTGGCCGCCCGGCCCCACGTCAGCTTCACCCTCTCCGTATCTTTCCCGTTTTCTCCGTAGCCGCGTTTCTCGCGAGCTTCGCGCCTTCCCGTTTTGTCTCATTCCCGCCGCAACTCTTCGCCCGACACTGCCAGCACGTCGCCCAGGATGCACCGCACCCGCCTCAAACTCCGTGCTCTCTCTCCCATGCCAGAACAGCCGCGAAATCACCTGCGCAAGCCGCCGCCTTGCCTCTCTGTCCAAACCCTGTGCCAACCGCCTCATTCGCCTGTATAAGCATTGCAACGCTGTCACGAGCTCTTGAGCATTCACCTGGAACCAGCAAAGCCGCACCAAAACGCCTCATCGCCGCCGAACACCCTCTTCTTCCCCATCTCCGGCCAGAAACCCGAAAAAGGGAAAACTCGTCGTTGCACCGCATCAGTCCATTTCACCCCGAACCAATCAACCCGAAGCATCCTCATAACACCCTAAACCTTTCCCCTACCTCAATTCCACCCCTTCTTCTCCGGTGAGCTCTCCCTCCGAGCTACTTCCGCCGCCGCCGTAGTCGCACGGTGAGAACACCTTCCCGATGTCTCATTCTTTGCGCTAAAGCCAAAAACCGAACTCTAGCAGCTCACTGATGCTCACTACGGTGTCCATTTGTCCCGAGGTGTCGTTGTTTCGCCGGAACGCCGGTGAGCAGTAAGCTTCGCCGCCCCTCTCCGGTGGCAGGTCGTCTCCGGTCACCCCCGGCCGAAGCGATACCTCCCCTGGATGCGCACAAGCACGCTGAGCAAGAATATGGAATCCATTCCACTTCTTCGGCAGTGCTTCGCCGCCGGCGAGCCTCGCAACCGCGACCTCTGTCTCGGGTCACTGACAATGGGACCAGCATGTCAGTTGCACGCAACGCGCAGCTCACTGCCATGCGGGCCCTGGTCGTCAGTCGCTCGATCTGAATAGAGTCGCTGCCACGCGGGCCCAGAGTCGACCACATTGCTCGGCGGCGTGGTCCCGTAGCGTCGGCCGCTCTGCGTCTTGGCGATGTCATTGCCATTTGGGCCCGGCATGTCAGTGCCTCGGTCCGACTCAGCGCAGAAAAAGGAAAGCGTAGTTCTGATCAGAAGGTGTACTTTCCATTTTTAGTATATTTACTAATTTTTCAGTATTTACAAAACCGAATGCATTCAAACTTAAATATCTTTTGAACTATCCAACCAAATGAAGTGAAATAAATTTCTAAATTCATCTAAAATCATGTAGATTCAGAATATGCAAAAATATTTCAAAATTAATTCTGTTTGAATTTCAGATTTAAATTTAAAGAAAGAATTTGAAATATGTTGTGAATAAATTTCTGTAATTCAACTTCAAATTGAATGAAACAAATTTTATTAGACTCCATGCTCTGTTAGGAACCTGAATATGCAAGAATACTTAGGGTGTACCATGGAAAATAATTAAAGTATAATATAGGGTAAGAAAGTAGTTCCATAATGGTAATTTAAATAATTTCAGAATTTAGAAATTGAAAGTCCAGAGTAGAGAAACCTATAAAAATGGTCTCTAAAAATGATAAATAAAAGTGAATTATTCAAGAAACTAAGATTGGCTAATATAAGAGCCTAATCAGAAAATGTTCATAAAACTTGTAAATCAATGAACAACAAATATGTTAATTCAAACAATTGATTTTATTTGGTTCTTATGTCTGATCCTTTCATTTTGTCGAAATTGCCATGTTATTATTATTCGACGTGTAGCACCCGACGAAACCTGTGAGTTTGACGATCAGGAGTTTGACGTCGAGGATCATCAACAAGGCAAGCACCCCCTTTGATCATATTCATCCCAGTTTTATAAATGTTTTCATTAAATGTTTTACTGCATACTTTATTTTACTAAAGTCTGCTATATTATGGGTATTGGTAATTTTACCTGTAGACTTATGGAACTTCCTTGATAAGTATGAAATTGTGAACCTTGATAACCATAGAATAGCATAGACATTATTTAATGTCAATTTGGGTTAATCACACTTAGTGACATGCTTAGCCATGCTAAAAGCAAAATGAAATCTTGACATGATTAAAAATGTTGGATATGACAACTTAATGGGTATGACCTTTCCTGGTTGGTATTTTAATCAAAAATGAAAATAAAGCTATGATTTTGATGCGGGCAATTATTGGCAATAGCCGGGTGTACAAAGGACTTGTACGTAGTGTAGGGTGGAGATTATTGCCCGTATCGGACTAAGGACCGAACTACGTGTTCGTTAAACCAAAGAATTTACCGTACAACCACAAGTGTTGGTATGGGACAGCTCTAACTTATTAAGTTGCTTAAAACTAGCTTCGCACATTGGTAGGCCGAAGTAGTACGAGCCTCTTCAGTGACTGGTTGCTCGTAGGGGCGCCCACACCGAGGTGTTGGGAGTCACGTTTGCTAATACAACGGTGAATACCATACTATGGACATGCTTAATCATTATTGTGCAGTGACTGTGCAAACATAAATACCATAGTACGGGTTTGATGTCACCGGGCTGGTGCAAAGTTAGGGTTAAACAATGTAACGGTTTTGTTATGATCTCCTTGCCGACACACCAAAGGAAGTGTATTCTTGGCACCGCAAAAGAGGTTGATCATTACTTGTGGGTAAAGCCGTACAACTCTGCAGAGTGTCAAACTTTTCAAAAGCCGTTCCATGTTATGGGAATCTTAGTGCGCCTGACACTAGTTAAGCGCTTTATATTTTCATGAAACTCGGATTTCTACCGGTGGTAGGAATGGTTACTTAGTAATTCTGTTTGTGACGGTGAGAAATGGTTCGTGGATATGATTATGATACCGGTATTTGATATTTACTTATGCTTACATTCGATTACTTTCGAGATTAAGCCGCTTTTACTTAAACTTCGTTTTACCATCTATTATTCTCAGTATTTACATTTCAATTTAGCTTTATGCAAAACAACCATGAGCTTTCCTTGAAATAGCTTTGCATATATGATAGGTTTTGCAAAAGTCTTGCAGTACGTAAGTACTCAACTTGCCCATGTTGATGTTTTTAGGTGAAGAAGCAGATTTCCCGACGATACCTTTTATGGCGCAGATTCGGGATGTGAGCGATGAATTTTACTAGGGTTCTCCTTGTCGATTGCTGTGGGGATTTTGGGATAAAAGGGCATACTACAAGATGAATGTCTCCACTGTTATGCTTTTACTTTTGGTATTGTAAGAAAGTTATGTATTTGCTTCATTGTAATAATAAAGTTGTGTATGATTGTGATATCAATTTGTATTTGTGCGTACTAGCCATCGATCATGGGACTAATATTGTATGCACATGGTATCCATTTCGATATTAATTTATCGAAAATAGGGGCCTTACACGCACACCACCGCGCCCGCCCGACCAGCCGCCGCCTCGGCGCGTCGCCGACATCGCCTCGCCGGTAGCGCCGAAGCGCTGCCGCGACGCCGCCCCGACCGACTCGCGGCCGACTCCGCCGCCATGCGCGTCGCCGAGACGCGCCCGACCTCGGCTCGCAGCCACGCCGTTCAGCCAGCAAGACCGACGGCGCTCGTCTTCGGCTCGAAGCCATCGCCGTCGTCTCGGCCTCGGCCGGCCTGCGCATGCCGCCATGCCCGTCGGTGGCAGCGCCGCCACCAGTCCTCGGCGCGTGTAGGACCCCGTTCTGATGAACAAGGACCTCCATGTGATTACTGTGCTATTCCCTGGATCAGTAGCTAGCACTCACATATTTACAACCTTCGTATCACAATCATACTTGCAAGCAAACAGAAAGACTTACATAATGAATAATTATACGAGTTCAAGTACAAATTTGAACCATTTAACAAATAAATTAAAAGCAGAAAACCAAAAGGAAACTGAAACTCCAAACAGCCTTGCAGATGCCCACTAAACCCTCGGGCACTGACTAGGCAACCTAGAAGAGACTATCGTCAAAACCCCCGAGACCTGCTTGAAAGAACGCGTCGTATGGCAGATCACAGTCTTCTTCCTCTGAGACAGCAGATGCAAGATTGAGTACATTGGTACTCAGCAAGACTTATATTGGTTCATAGATGCAAATAAATAATTATGCAGGTTGAGCAAATGACAGGCTATGGTTATTTTGCAGTTGCATGAAAACATTAAAATGAATAAGCATAATAGATTGGAACATCGCATTTTAATAAAAGCAATTGAAAGACAGAATGATAAGCAATTATTCCAGATTTTCAACCCAGTCTACCTGACTGCATATGACCCCGGTGTCGATCCTTTGACACAAAAGATGGTTATAAAATGGTTTACAAAAACCACCACCCATTTTTGAAAGCACCCGAAAGACTCTAGCATGGAATAACGTCACCAAGTGCCCTTGACCGCGAGCGCGGCTAATCGATTAGATTTATACTCTGCAGAGTGGTACAGCTTTACCCACAAGGAATAATCAACCTCTTTCACCAGGCCAGTTAACACACTTCCTTTGGTGTGTCGGCAAGGAGATCATACAGAGCCATTACATTATCTAGACGTAGCTTTACACCGGCCGGGGCGTTAACCTCGCCTCAAGACAGAGACACTCACCCAAGCCGTGGATCCACATTTATCACACACACACCACATCTCTGTCCAGGGCAAGGCGTACACCGTTGCATTGGTATGTAGAAACCCTACTGCATGCACAGACTGCATCTGTCTATGCAATTTCCCGCCTTTCATAAATGCAAAGCCACATCTAAACAACTTAATAGGCTAAGACCCGCCCATACAAGCCCTCGTGGTTGTACAAAAAACATGGATTCACCGTCCCATCGTTCGGTCCTTAATCCGACACGGGCGATACTCTACCCTAGCTACGTGCATAACCTTTTGCACAACCGGCTAGTGCCAATTAATCACCCGCGTCAAACCATAGTTTTGTTTGAGGGTTTTTAGCAAAATACCACCAACCATTTTCCAGAAAGATCATATATAGGTTGAAAAGACTGAAAAGAGACAACGGAAAGCTTAAGCAAGGATATTATGCTAGCGATTATACCCAAACATGACATTAAGTATGTCTAGTTCAAACTAAGGTTTACAAGATTCACATGTCCATACAGATTGAGACAAACCATAATTTATAGGAATAACTACAACTCTAACCCAAATTAGCACTTTTTGGGGGAATTATCCGGATGCACTGTACATAAGCAAAAACAACATAAAGTAGGTGAATTATCAGGCTCAACGTGATCAAGGAGTTGCTTGCCTTGCAAATCACTGTCAGGAATAAAATTCGGATCTGCAGAATAGTCGTCTTCTTCTTCGATAACGTCGGTCTCTACTCGTCGAGAACAAGAAAAACCAATGAATATCAGCAACTTCAAATGGCAAAAAGAAAACAGACAGACAAATGGATAAGCACAATTCGAACTAAACAGAAGGTTGCTATTCATGAAATATTTGAATTCAAACATCGAATTATAGATGCTAAAATTATTTGAAATGAAAAGATTGTTCATTTGCTTCTTTGGAGGATGCAACAATCAAAGAAACCAGAGCCCTCTCTGTTTTTCTCAAAATTTCCAAGAAGAGAGCACTTAAAAACTATATCATCTAGGGTTATAAACCTAACAAGATTTATGTGCATTAACTAAAGAAATTAGATTTTAAGTCTTGAATTATCTAGAGCATACTTTAATTGTCAATTATAATAATTTATTTTAACTTTTAGGGTTTGGATGAAGCTTGAAAACTATTGTTGAAAAGGCTTGGTTGAACTCTAGACTTAGCTACAAAACTAAGGAAAAAGGACTAAACCACATCACTTAAGGTTATTACACTTATGAAAACTAAGTGAACCAAAGCTATAAAACAGAATATTTTTCTGGAATCTAGTAACACAAACTTTTGTGATAAATTCTACACTATTTTTCTTAATATTCTTACTTGGATGAGTTATTTTACACATAGTTGAAAAAGCTTAATTGCTTCAATCATTCAGCAAAACATAAAAAGTAGACTCATTCCCTTAACTTGTTTTGCATACAAACCTTAACAAAATGTCATTCTTTTTCCATAATCTACTAGAATATACTTTGTGAAGTGCTTATATACCATTTTTACATTCCTTCTCATTCATATAGTCCATTTTATCATATGTTAAAAAGGGCTATATGAACACAAAAACTAACTTATAACATTTCAATCTTTCACTTTCATTTATTACTAAACCATTCAACATCTTTTATCCATTTTCTTCCTGTCATCAGGGCATGATCTTAAAAAAATTTCAAAACCAAATTTAAGTTATTTTGGACTGGTTCATAGCAATTTGCATCTATTTTGGTTATTACAAGTGTTGTTTTTCTTAATTAAACAACTATCACATAAATTTTTCTTTGAGTATTTTTCACCTGAGTTAATCCCCAATGGTTTAAGCCCCATTAGGATGAACTTTTAAGCATTCCAACTTTAGTCCTTTCTTTTATTTACTTAATTTCATTTTCATGTTTAGTATTCATTTTTCTTAGCAAACATGATATATAATAGGATATCATGGGAACATTTTGTTTATTTGGAATACTCATAACCCAGAGACTCTACAAAAATTTACTTTTCCTTAATTGGATCACCCCAAAAATATTTTATTCATATCACCCTATTTACACTTAAGCTTCTCTTTAATTTTTTTCTAAAATCACATTTTACTCATCTTCAGAAATTTTTGTATATTCTGAAACTACAGAATTTTATACGAATTTAGAAATTAGTTTCACTCAATTTGGCCAGATGATTCAAAAGTTATTAAGATTTGAATTTCGGTCGGTTTCAGAAAATCATCCAAAAATCAAACTACGCTTTCCTCTTGGGAAACGCCTTATTCGCTAGCGCCAAAACGAGTTTAAACCCGCGGCCTTGCTGACGTGTGGGGTCCACCGATCAGCGACTCAAAGCAGAGCGCCACGGTTCTCTGCTCGCCGCCGGCGGCAGCTCCGCATGCGCGAATGGCAAAGACCATGAGCACCAGCACACCCGTGCGCACCCATGGGTGGTACCCATTCGTCGGGAGGTGGCCGGGAAGGTGGCCGCCACCGTGAGGGTGCGGCGGCGCCATGACCGCGATGGCGAAAGCTTGGCTAGAGGCTACGATTCCGTGCCTAGGGTTTGTCTAGCTACAGATGGAGCAAGGGATGCGACTCACCGGATATTGGGTCGGAGATGGGTGGAACGGCTTGCCACCGCGGCGCCGCCGTGAGGAGAAGAACGGCTTGCGGCGCGCTACGAGCAAAAAGAAGCCAAATTGGCAAGTGATCGGTAACCACAGGATGATGAGGAGCTCGGGATGCAATCGATTCGAAGGATTGGGGACGGATTGACTGGATTTCGAGCTCCCTCTTTCGAGCTCCTTCGGCGACGAGGAAGATGACGCCTTGAGGCTCTCGGCTCGTGAAATGGAAAAGTGAGGAGCGAAGAGAGCAATGCGGCGAGGAGAGGCTTAAGGTCGCACGGAGTGACCGATTTCGCGGTTTTGGGCGAACTGCACCGGTCGACTTCTTCTGTACCAAGCGCAATGAAGCGCAGCCTCGCCTCCGAAGCGGCTCGGCCGGGATCAAGTGGGCACAGACGAGGAGGAGAAGCTCCACGCGACGTGGAGGGCTGAGCTTGCGCCGGACGGGAGTAGGTGGGAATCGGGCGACGAAGGACGGCGGTGTCGCCTCGCCTCGGTCGGGAAGAGAGGAAGGGGAGAAGAACATCACTCTCTCAGGCTGACAGGTGGGGTCAGGGCCCACTGGTAGTGAGACAACGCTTCGTCACAGCTTGCCAGCGCGTCAACGTTTCAACAGGGCCGGGCCCACTTGTCGGCGAGACGACGTGTTTAATGCGATAAGACAGAACGGGAAAACTCTAGAGTTTGGATTTGTTTATGGTTCAAACTAATTCCAGATTTTCCCAAAAAAAAATTACCAAGTCTTACTAAGAGTCACACGTCTACTGGAAAATTTTGAGACAAAAAATCCTTTTAGACAATTTATTAAAATTCTGACACTGTACCCTGGTCCTGGACTTTGATTTTGGTTTTTGATTTAATTAAAGGTTCATTTTCTAGGATTTATTTTTGAAACTTTTTGTAAAGGTTTCAATCCTTATAATTGGATCACTGTAAAATTTTCAAGTCAAAAACATGAGCCATTATTTTATAAAAATTCTGACAACTATTTTCCTTACATTTTGGACCCACTGTTTTTGAATTTTTAAGAGGCTTATATCAGTTCATTTAATTACGAAAATTTTACCAGTGGTGTATTATACCTCCAGGGACTTATATAAATTTTATTAACTTTACTTGACATTGGTTATTTTTCTTCCTACTTTTTGATTCACTGTTTTTATTCAAAAAGTAGATACATATTTTATTTAACTTGACCCCAAGTTTATAAAAATTTTATTTTACTGGTCAAACTTTATGACCAGCTTAAATAGGACTCATGGTAAACCTTCTAAATTTTATTTTCATCTTTTTACCTTTTTCTTTGTTTTCCCTTTTTATTTAATCTTTTCACATAACACAAAAGTCTAAGAAATTCTAATTGGAGCAAATAATACCTAGAGATTCCAGAACCATTTATATTAAAATTTAACTTGTTCATTTTCACTGTTCCAAATTTTCGGGCGTTCTACGCTTCGATTATTCGGTCCTCGTATTCTTGCTCGTACTCGCCCGCATCCGTCGTGCCCGCACCGAGAACCTCGCCGTTCTGCCGCTTCGGCCTCGCCGTCGCTGCCTCACGGCCACCAGCGCCGACAAGAATGCTACCGCCGCCATCGCACGTCGCCGCTCGAAGCCGCCGTCGTCGTCTGCGTGCCTCGGCTGCCCTTTCGAAGTCGCCGGCGATCGCCGCCCTCCCTCTGCATGCGCTGCGCAAGCTGCGTCGCGCACGAACTCGGCTCGATGCAAGTTGCGGAATCGCAAGGCGATGTTCTACGCAAGAACTATGTCTCGCATGACCACTGGAAGGCACCGCACAGTCAATGCCAATAGCTATAAGGTGAGAAAGCCCATTCATAGAAAGAAGGGCAAGCGGTGGAAAAGAGAGGTCTCGAGCCAAAGGAAAGTCCAAAGCCCGGTGAAGAAGGATGACAAAGAAAAGGCGACGCTAAGTCGTATGGACAGTGAGAACCAAGCGTGCTTCAAGTGTGGCACTTGGGGACACCGTCGAAGATATGTCGAAATCCAAGGAAGTGATCAACGATATCGGGCTAAGAGGAAGGCTAAAGAAAACGCATGAGCGCGCCGTCAAGATTGGTGATGATGATGCCATGGATGAAGATACCCCATTGTCTCATCCTCACAGAATAGCCTGGACATCGATGCTGCAGCCAATATTATGGCAAATGAAGAGAAAACTTATGTCGATGACATAGAAGCAGAAATTAATGCATATTTTACAGATTCTGTTTAATGCATTTTTTTAGATTATGGTTGTTAGCAATTTTCTTTTGAATAATGAATTGTAAGCTCTAGAAGAGCATACTTCTCTCATGAATAAATATGCAATTTATTCTTTATTCCAGTATTCTTTCACTTACAAGCAATATTTGAATTATTTTGCCTCTGTTTGATTGGAATTATATTTCTTTTATCTAGAAATCGTGTAGCGCCCAAATGGAAGAGATATGCATTGTTGATAGTGGCACAACAAATACCATCTTAAGAGAGTCTAAATACTTCCAGTCGATCACGAAGAACGTTGGAAAGATTACTACGATCGCAGGAAGCGATTCATATATAATAGGCTCAGGAAGAGCCACTATTATATTACCCATGGGTACAACTTTGGTAATTGAAGAAGCCCTTTTGTATCCTAAATCAACGCGCACTCTCTTAAGCTTTAAAGACATCCACGCTAGATTAGGTCATCCTAGTCTTAGAATGATGAGAATATAGTGAACAACTCACAAGGTCATGGCATTAATGTTAAAAAATTCCCGAATCATGAAGATTTTATGTGCCCTGCATGTGCCACCGGGAAATTAATAACTAGACCCTCTGTCATGAAAGTGCAAAGTGAAATTCCTGCATTCCTGGAACACATCCAGGGGATATTTGCGGCCTGATTCAGCCCTTGTCAGGGCCGTATCGGTACTTTATGGTGCTCATTGATGCTTCCTCGAAATGGTCGCATGTATGCTTATTGTCAACAAGAAACCATGCTTTCGCAAAGCTGATCTCGCAGATCATAAGAATTAAGAATGCTTTCCCTGATCATCGCGTGAAGTCCATCAGAATGGACAATGCCGGAGAATTTACTTCAAAGGCATTTGATGATTATTGCACCTTGAGGATAGCGATTGAGCACTCTGCCGCATGTCCATATGCGAATGGACTAGTGAAGCACTAATAAAGAGGATTAAATTTATTGCCGGACCGCTTTTGCGAGTTGTAACTTGCCCAACACTTGTTGGGGACACGCAGTCCTGCACGCATCAGCTCTCATCAATTTCAGACCTTCGGCCTACAACATCCATTCTCCTATGCAGCTTGTGCACGGGATCATCCCGAAGATCTCCCATCTCAGGAAATTTGGGTGTATGGTATATGTACCTATACCACCCCCTCAGCGGACTGCAATGGGATCTCTCCGCAAGTCTGGGATATACGTTAGTTATGAGAGTGCATCCATAATCAGGTATTTGGAACCTATGACTTGAGACTTGCATACAGCCCGATTCGCTGATTGCATCTTTGACGAGGACCGTTTCCCGTCATTAGGGGGAGGAAATCAACCTTTAGATGAAAAATGATGGGAAATCATATGGCATTCCACTGGGATCCCCGCACATGACCCCCGCACTAATGAAGCAAATCAAGAAGTCCAGAAGATAATTGATTTGCAGAATTTAGCAAATGAGCTGCCTGATCATTTTTGTGATCTGAAGGGCGTGGTTAAGTCGCATGTACCTGCAAGAAATGCACCAGAGAAGGTGGAAATACCAAAGAAAATAGAAGGTATCCTCATCCTGTTCGAGGCCTCAAAGAAAAGAACAGAAATCGGCTCCTCAAACCCAAAGTACCGGAGGCGTCCGAGAAAAGCAAGAGAGGACTTACCACAACCAATCACGAAAATACCCCAAGGAAAGAAGGGAGCAGTTGAGACACGCTTTGGAAAGAAGCCGACGGAAAAGGCAATTCCAGACTTGAACCTTCCATCGCAGAAGCGTGGAAATAATGTGTGCGCACACATAGGCGATGAAAAGCTAAAGGAACTTGCTCCTGCGATAGGGAATAGCGGCGAAGAGCAAGTAGAAGTGCATGAAGCATCCCATGAAGAAATGGCCATAAACTTTGTAATAACAGGAGAATCCCTGAATAGGGCAACAGTCAATGTTGATGCATACTTTGCAAAGAAGATTGCCTCGATCATTGATCATGATCCCGAGCCTGCATCTCTCGCAGAGTGCAAGAAAAGGCTAGATTGGGAAGAATGGAAAAGGCAATCACTGCAGAGTTAGTCTCTCGAACAAGAGAGAGGTGTTTGGGCCGTATGCCGCACACCTCCCTATATAAACCCCGTAGGTCACAAATGGATCTTTGTTCGGAAGAGAAATGAAAACAACGAAGTTGTAAGGTACAAAGCACGGCTTGTAGCTCAAGGTTTCACTCAACGTCCTGGAGTTGATTATGAAGAAACCTATTCTCCGGTCATGGGAGGAATTACCTTTAGATATTTGATCTCAATGGCAGTCAACTTGAAGTTGAGAATGAAGCTAATGGATGTTGTCACAAAGATATTTGTATGAAAACTTGGATTCGGAGATATACATGAAAGTAGGAAGGAATCCTATCCCGAACCAAGGCGGAGCAAATAGAAACACATGCAGTGTGAAATTGGAGAAATCACTTTGTATGGGCTAAAGCGATCGGGAAGAATGTGGTACAATCGCTGAGTGACTTCCTCTGCAAGAAAGGCTACACAAGCAATGAAGATTGTCCATGTGTGTTTATACAGCGATCAACGAATGGATTCTGTATAATCTCCGTCTATGTAGATGACTTGAACATCATTGGGACGGATGAAGAAATTGAAGAAGCATGCTCATACTTGAAGTCTGAGTTTGAAATGAAGGATTTGGGTAAAACCAAGTTTTGTTTAGGCTTGCAGGTTGAACATGTCCAAGGAGGAATCTTGGTACATCAATCAACCTACACGCAGAAAGTGTTGGAAAGATTTGGCTTTGAAAAGGCATATCCTGTAAAGACTCCAATGGTCGGAAGGTCACTCCAAGTAGACCTAGACCCATACAGACCTAGAGAAGAGGGGGAGGAAGTCCTGGGAGCAGAATTTTCATATCTGAGTGCAGTTGGAGCACTCATGTACCTTGCGAATAGCACAAGGCCGGACATTGCGTTCGCTGTGAATTTGCTAGCTCGGTACAGTGCAGAACCCACCAAAAGGCATTGGAAAGGGATCAAGGACATCTTTCGTTACCTCCAAGGAAGCAAAGATCTCGGTTTGTTTTTCAGAAGAAACAATGAATTGAATTTGGTTGGCTACGCCGATGCTGGGTACTTATCAGACCCGCATACTGGCAAGTCCCAAACTGGCTATATTTTCCTATGTGGAGGAACAGCAGTTTCCTAGAAGTCGTCTAAGCAGACCCTTGTCTCGACGTCGACAAATAGGGCTGGAAAATTGGCTCGCGGCTCGCGACTCGGGCTCGGTCAGGCTCGGCTCGGCTCGGACAGGCTCGTGGCTCGGGGCGAGCCCGAGCCGAGCCTGTTTGTTGGCTCTTTTTTTAAGCGAGCCGGCTCGGCTCGGCTCATGGCCGGCTCGGCTCGGCTCGCGAGCCGCTCGTCGGCTCGGCCCATTAAGGCCCAAATGGAAAAACCTAAGTCCCTAACACACGCAGAAGGCAGAACGCAGAGAGCCTGTGCCGCTACTACTAGTTGAATTTCTCTAAAAATACTTCTATGTGTTATTTGTCAATTTTCATATTGTATTACCTAGGCGAACTGCTGCTGTGTGTGCTACTAGCTCTGCTTGTGTCTTGGTGCTTTTTTGTCCGCTCGGTGAAGCCGACGAGCCGGCTCGCGAGCCGCCATCGAGCCGAGCCGAGCCAGTTTAACCGCTCGTGAAATTGACCGAACCGAGCCTAGCTCAGCCCGTTACCTAGGCGAGCCAAGGCAAGCCGAGCCGAGCCGAGCTCGGCTCGGCTCGTTTCCAGCCCTATCGACAAACCACTCGAAAATCATCGCTTTGTATGAAGCATCTCGTGAATGTGCATGGCTCCGAAGAATGGTTCACCACATCCAGAAGTCATGTGGCTTGAACATTGAGCAAACTCCCACAATCATTTATGAAGATAATGCAGCTTGTGTTGCCCAAGCACAGATGGGTTATGTGAAGAGCAATCTCACGAAGCATATCAACCCCAAGTTCTTCTATGCTCACGAATTGCATAAGATGAACGAGATTAAGATATTGCATACTAAGTCATGTGAAAATCTCGCAGATTTGTTCACTAAATCACTCCCAGCATCTACCTATGAAAGGTGCGTAAAAGGGATTGGGATGATAAGACTTAGAGAAGTGCAGATTTCAGGGGGAGATATTTCACATACTCCCACATGAATCTCGAACATGAATTATGAATACCCAACATGAATCTCGAAGATTAGCAATTGAAGTTTGGGTGAATTGTACTCTTTTCCCTTAGCAAGTTTTTCATGAAGTTTTCTTGCATAAGGTTTTGACGAGGCAATTCGTGCAACATAGTAAGCGTATGCTATGTACTCTTTCTCCAAGTATTTTTCCCACTGGGTTTTTTTGGAGTTTTAATGAGGCATATGCATCTCGCGGCAAAGGGCCCAAGGGGGAGTGTTGGGAAACCACGTGGCCCAATGAAAGCCCATGATGGTCCCTTAGCCGAAACCCTAGGCGACTACTATATAAGGAGGAGGGTGTCCCCCCTATGTACAAGCAATCAGAAATCAATAAAGTATTCTGTCGTCGCTCTCCTTATACCTATGTCTCTCTCTCTGTTCTCTAATTTTAGATCTGTTCGGGAACCCCGGACTATTCGATAGCAAGGTTCCTTAACAGTTTTTGCAAGCTGAGCTCAAAGATAAAGCAAGAAGTGTACATGAGGATATAGTGAGTCATGTAAGTTTGTTAGGAAGTTTGAACAGCTCTGAGCATTATCTGGTACATGCTGCAAGTGTTTGCATGTAGATCTGATATTTCGAGTCTCATGTTTTGGTTCTTGTATTAGAGTTTAAATTCAATACTTCTGTGACATGTTAGTAAATTATGGATTCTCCCATTTTAAATTTACCTGTTCATTCTATTTGAAACGTTAACCAAGTTGTCCATTTTTCCCCTTTCAGTGGATCCATAAAGAACTTCAGAGACAGGAAAAACTAATTGAAATGGTGAATGAGAAAGGTTGACGCAATGAATATCCTTACCAGATTGACCTCTTTTGATCATTTCATGATGTTTGCTACAAAGAAATTCTGTCTTGTTTTCCTGTTTTATAGCTGTAATCCTATCTTAGGACTTTGAACTTACGAGCTGCCTTTGTACAGTCGTATCCTTGACTGAATTTTACGATGTATGAATACAACATTGATAAGAGACAGCTATTACGCACACCGTCTGAAAGACAGCGCCTTCTTGAAGAGGTCCCTCAAGTTATTCCATATACATAAGATAGTAAAGACACTGAATTTGTAGTTGCAGTAGCAGACAAGTCTTTCCAGAATAATACAGCTGCTTTTCAAGGCCATGCTCACACTCCTATAATTGTTGCTTGGGCTGCTTTATTTGCTAAAGTCCAGTTAGTGTCGTATCAAGCCTCTGCAGAGAAATCTCTGAAACAAATGGGTGGATAAACTCAGTATTTTCTTTCATGATTAGTTTACCTTTGTGGAATCTTTTTTTGTGTGTTTACATTTATTATACTCGACAGAATTTATTTACAGCAGGCCTCTCATATACTGCTTTTCATCAATAGAAAGACACTAGGTGTAGAATATTAGATATACTACAGTTTTTGTTGTTTTGCATTCTATTCAAAATAGAGTCTCTTATTTATCCATTTGATTCAGGGGGAGTATGGCCAATGGAGGTTGGCCGGAGCGAAGTGCATGGAGGTGCTTCAACAGGATTAGTGGCATAGGTAGCCTAGGTCGCAGATTTGATTCTGTAACAGGAGCTTAGATTTCTTGGTGGGTTGTTCCCGTCACACATACCCATTGGTTTGTATGGAACTTTTTCCTAATCTTAATTCAATGACACAATTCTCCTGCGTGTTCTAAAAAAAAAAGGTGCTTTGCTCTTTGACAATTACCACTAGCAAATAATATCCAGCTGAATTGATTCTATGGTTTGTACTGATCATGCGGTTCAAGATATTTACCACTGTATTTACTCATGTCCTGGCTTATGGTCATATAACCGTTATTAGTAAATGCCGCTTAAAGGGATGTCCTGACCCATAGTCCTTGTCATGTTCTTTAAAATTTATCTTACTACAAGGCAGGTAGCTCATGTGCTTAGTAGCTGCTGAGGATGCATTAACTTTTCGATTGCAGATCCTTTTCATAAGAAAGGAGCCACTCCTTTTGCATTCTCTTGTTGCTTTATTGCTTATTTCAATGGCTTCTTACACTGGTTCTTGTGTAGGTGTCTATGCGGAGAGAGCTCTTTGTTTGGGAAGTTGCTGAGAACAAAAAAAACTAGGGGTTTGCTACCGTTATTTTCTTAGAGAGAATTTTCTTGAGCTACAAAAGATATGTTGAGCTCAGCTCCTCAACCATGTCATTTTTTTTTGTTTGTTACCCATTTTCTTTGTATCTTATATACTCCCTGCTTTAGGATGTGACAAACTAGGGGGAAAATGGGGCTAATTTCTGCAGAAGAAACGGTAATATCGTTTCTATTGCAGTTTTTCTGTTGGAATCTTCAACAAAAATATGCACTTGTACTATACATAAACATGTCTTCTTATATCCATTTATATGTTCAGGCTTCTTCTAAATTACAGATTACCAATTGTTAGTGTTTTGTGAGAGGCAACACCATAGCTGAAAATTGAAGACTCGCTGCGAAAATTATTCTTGCTGGTTTGCTTCTTCTAAATTACAGATTACCAATTGTTAGCGTTTTGTGAGAAGCAACACCATAGCTGAAAATTGAAGACTTGCTGCGAAGATTAACCATGCTGATTGTTTTCAGGTTAGTCTTGCTTGAAAATTCAAACTTTGTCTAATATCTACATGTTGTCTTTTGCTATTGTGTCAAGATCAGTTTGATCATGGTAAATTATTGCATAATTAGCCCATGGTTCGGTAAATGAAAATACTATTATATGATTAGATCACGGAGCTTCTTCCAGCTACTGTTTTACCTCATCAGTGTTGCTACTTTCGAACTATATCAATGCGTTATTTGTAGGGTTTGGGAGAAATTATTGTCTTTCTAATAGATACTGTTATATAGGTTGATCAGTTAGTGTTCCAAAATGTATTTGCAATTTTACACAAAGTCTCTCGGGGTTTCGGAAATTTACAACGAGGGCCTGAGCGAATTTACACGAAGGACCTCAGGGTTCTGGAAAAATAAGAAGAGGTATTGCACTAGCGAAGTTCGTCCGGCACAGCGTAGCACGTGATCCCATCCTAGTAGTCTTTACTTATGAAGTAAGTCAGTGGAGATAGCATTCTTTAGAGGAGTCAACGTGGAGATATCAGATAGATACTGGTTGGATTATAGAGATGATTATCATCCTGATTTCATCAGAGAGAGAGGTGCACTTAACTACACTCTTATCCATTTGAGAATTCACTTAGCAATCTTTTATCTGCTCCTTTCATTTGTCCCTTGCGCTACGAATCACTCAAAAGTACCTTAATTATTTTCTGCGAGCTTGTATATCTTTCAATTGCCTAGTAACCATCAAGTATTACGTGCAACTTGTTTCTTCGGGTGTACGTAGGTCGTCATAGTTACCTTGCTGGTGACATTAAGTATTCAGACGCATGGCAACAACTCAAGCTAGTCCGTGCATTTCATACTCATGAAAATGGCTTATCTTATATATGTTTGGTTATACGTGTATGGCCTGTTGGCTAAGAACTAACCTCTAAGTCCCCAAAGAAATGCAAACTTGTGGCCTGTGTATCAAGATCTTTTTTGTGGCTTCTGTATGCATCAACAAAATGCTCAACAAGCAGATTCTGAAAAGGAAGGGATGGCAAGGGAGTGTGCAATGCTGACAACTGTAGATCACAATGAGTCGTCCTGATCATCTGTTTGTTGATCGGCCCGCAGTTGTGTTAGAGATAACTCAAATATCCATATTATCTAAATCAATCTGGTTTTATCCAAAGTTTGTTAGAAGTTCAATCTTTAATAATTCGGACTCTTTTTGGCTATATAAGTCAACCCCTTGTACATGTAAACTTAAACTATTATATTGGATTGTTCCCGTGGTATTTTCCACATGAGGGTTTTTTCACATTAAATCTTGTCTACAGTTATTTTGCCGTGCTTCTAACCCTAACAAGTTATAAGAAAAAAAATTGTTGAGGTGTTTCCTTGTATTAGAGTTTATCATATGAGAGATGGTTTGAAAGCCGAAAGTTGCTGTGTGTTGAATATGTAAAAGTATAAATAACTAGTGAGATTCAAGAAGCCTCCTACGCTTTGAAGACAAGAAAATTACATAATAATTCAAAAAAGAGAAAATAAAAAGGGAATAATCTAACTGATTAGTTTGATGGGGGCAAATTACAACAGTGCATATTAATCATATATATATATTAGAGTTATACAACAATGCATCTGTATTTTTAATCCTGCGTTGGAGTTATATAACAAATACAATTATATTGTAACGTCTAACCGTATAATTCTGTGGGTAGTTGAGTAGTTTTTAAAAATAATGTAGTAAGGGACGTAAAAAAGAACAATATCTGATTCTTGTCAGATAGGCAAGCGATTTTTTTACTTTGAATGATCTTCATTATCGGTAGTCTGATTTCTTTTTTCATGGTCATTTAGATTTCGAAGTACTGGCTCTGAATGAACGGCATCCCGTGGCCGTCGCATGGCTGTCTGACAACTCTAGATAAGAGTTGATGCTTGATTCTACTAGAAATTTATGCCCGACGTGCCACGCCGCGGGCGCCGCTCTCTGTAAGGCTCCCATTTTCGATAAATTAATATCGAAAATGGATACCATGTGCATACAGTACTATTCCCATGATCAGTGGCTAGTACGCACAAATACAAATTGATATCACAGTCATACACAACTTTATTATTACAGCGGAAGCAAATACATAACATTCTTACAATACCAAAAGTAAAAGCATAACAGTGGAGACATTCATCTTGTAGTATGCCTTTTATCCCAAAATCCCCACAGTAATCGACAAGGAGAACCTAGTTAAATTCATCGTTTACATCCCGAATCTGCGTCATAAAAGGTATCGTCGGAAAATCATTTCTTCACCTAAAAATATCAACACGGGCAAGTTGAGTACTTACGTACTCGCAAGACTTTGCAAAACCTATTATATATGCAGGCCATTTCAAGGAAAAGCTCATGGTTGTTTTGCTTAAAGCTAAATTGAAATGTAAATACGAATAATAGATTGTAAAGCGAAGTTTAAGTAAAAGCGGCTTATCTTGAAAATGGCGAATGTAAGCATAAGTAAAAATCAAATACAGGTATCATAACCATTCCCAAGAATCATTTCTCATCACGGTAGAAATTGCCAAGTAATCATTCCTACCGGTCGGTAGAAATCCGAGTTTTATGAAAATAAAAGCGAGTTAACTAGTCTTTGGCGCACCAAGATTCCCATAACCGCGAGAACGGCTTTTGAAAAGTTTTACACTCTGCGAGTTATGCGGCTTTACCCACAAGTAATGATCAACCTTTTTGCGTGCCGGTAACACACTTCCTTTGGTGTGTCGGCAAGGAGATCATAACAAAACCGTTACATTGTTTAACCTAATTTTGCACGGTCGGTGACATTAAACCCGCACTATGGTGTTTATGTTTGCTGATCCTTTGCACAATAATGATTAAGCATGTCCATAGTATGGTATTCACCATTGTATTAGCAAACGTGACTCCCAACACCTCGGTGTGGGCGCCCCTACGAGCAACCAGTCACTGAAGAGGCTCGTACTACTTCGGCCTACCAATGTGCAAAGCTAGTTTTAAGCAACTTAATAAGTTAGAGCTGTCTCATACCAGCACTTGTGGTTGTACGGTAAATTCTTGGGTTTAACGAACACGTAGTTCGGTCCTTAATCCGACACGGGCAATAGTCTCCACCCTACACTACGTACAAGTCCTTTGTACACTCGGCTATTGCCAATAATTGCCCGCATCAAAATCATAGTTTTATTTTCATTTCTGATCAAAATACCAACCATAAGATGGTCATACCCTTTGAAAGTCATATCCAACATTTTTAATCGTATCCAACATTTTTATGTTTCTTTAAGCACGGATAAGCATGTCACTAAGTGTGATTAACCCAAATTGACATTAAATAATGTCTATGCTATTCTATGGTTATCAAGGTTCACAATTTTATACTTATCAAGGAAGTTCTATGAAGCAATAGGTACAACTACCAATACCCATAATATAGCAGACTTTAATAAAAATAAAGTATGCAGTAAAACATTTAATGAAAATATTTATAAAACTGGGATCAATATGGTCAAAGGGGGTGCTTGCCTTGTTGATGATCTTCGACGTCAAACTCCTGATCGTCAAACTCACAGGTTTCATCGGGTGCTACACGTCGAATAATAATAACATGGCAATTTCGACAAAATGAAAGGATCAGACATAAGAACCAAATAAAATCAACTGTTTGAATTAACATATTTGTTGTTCATTGATTTACAAGTTTTATGAACATTTTCTGTTTAGGCTCTTATAATAGCCAATCTTAGTTTCTTTAATAATTCACTTTTATTTATCATTTTCAGAGACCATTTTAACAGGTTTTACTAGTCTGGATTTTCAATTTCTAAATTCTGAAATTATTTAAATTGCTATTATGGAACTACTTTCTTTCCCTACATTATACTTCAATTATTTTCCATGGTACACCCTAAGTATTTTCGCATAATCAGGTTCCTAACAGAGCATGGAGTCTAATAAAATTTGTTTCATTCAATTTGAAGTTGAATTGCAGAAATTCTATTCACAACATATTTCAAATTCTTTCTTTAATTTAAATCTGAAATTCAAACAGAATTCATTTTGAAATATTTTTGCATATTCTGAATCTACATGACTTTAGATGAATTTAGAAATTTATTTCACTTCATTTGGTTGGATAGTTCAAAAGATATTTAAGTTTGAATGCATTCGGTTTTGAAAATGCACAAAATTAGTAAATATACTAAAACGGAAAATACGCCTTTACCTTTCAAAATCGCCTTCCCTTTTCTGCGCTGCTCGATCGAGGCTCTAACGGGCGGGCCGGTTAGCGACACGCCACAAGACCTGAGTGGTCGACGCCTACGGATGGACCATGCAGCAAGATGACACGCGAGATCGACGGTGGGGCCCGATTAGCGAGGCGCGACGCGATCGCGCGGATCGACAAAGGGTCCCACTCATCGATGACCGTGATGCAGGTCGCGGTTGCGAGGTTCGCCGGCGGCGAAGCACGGCCGGATGGTCGGAATGGGTTCCAGATTCTTGTCCAGCATACTCGTGCGCATCTATGGGTGGTGGCGCTTCGGCCAGGTGTGGCCGGAGGCGGCCTGCCACCGGAGAGGGGTGGCGGAGCTCACGGCTCACCGGCGCAACGGCTAAACTACGGCGTTCCGAGGCGAATGGCTACCACAAGTGAGCATCAACAAGTCTCTAGGGTTGGTTTTGGCTTTAGATCAAGAAAATGGGTAGCGGAGGGGTTCTCACCTTGCTTGCATGGCGGAAGGAACTCGGCGGGAGAGCTCACCGGTGAAGGAAAGCTCGGACCAGTGGCGGGAAGTGGTTCCTGGTAGCGCAAAGGTGGTTCAGGTGAATTGGTTCGAGGCGAAATGGACTATGGTGGAGCAAAGGTGAATTTTTCCCCTTTAGGGCTTTTGGCCGGAGATGGGGAAGAAGACGGTGGTTAGCGGCGATGAGGCGTTTTGGTGCGGCTTTGCTGGTTCCAGGTGAATGCTCAAGAGTTTGCGAAGTTTTGGCATCGCTTAAATAGACGATGGAGGCGGTTGGTGCAGTGTTTGAACGGGGAGGTGAAGGCGACGGCTCGGGCGAGCGATTTCGCGGCTGTTCTGGCACGGGAGAGAGAGCACGGAGGTCGAGGCGGGTGCGGCGTGGCAGGGGCGACGTGCTGGGGCCTTGGGCGACGAGTTGCGGCGCGGGTGGCGACAAAACGGGAGAGGGCGGCGTCGGCTCGGTGAGAGAGCGGCGAAGACGCGAGAGAAAACGGGAAAGGAACGGGAGAGATGGAGCTGACAGGTGGGACCGGGTGGTCAGAGAGAGAAACCGAAGTCGGCAGCTGGGACAGCTGTCCAGGCGGGTCCACACGTCAGCGAGACAAAGGCTGGAGCTCAGGAAAATTCTGGACAGGTCAGGGTAAAACCGGAAGTTCAGGCTAGAAGATAAACTTAGTATTTTATGAAAATTTTTGCAGAGGTCGGAAAGGTAAGTATTAAGGTCTGGTAAAATTTTGAGATAAATTTGACAAGTAAATTATTTATTAAAAATCTGACAATGCACTGTTGAAGACTTTAACTGATTCTATTTTGCATTTATTTGAAGGTTAAAATGAATTTATAATTTTATGAAACTTTTTGACAAGATTAGTATTAATGTTATATTACTTTAATAAAACTTTAAAAATTTATATTTGATATTTTATTTTTAATAATTCTGACACTGCATTTTTCCTCTTTTCTTTTTGACTGTTTTGGAATTTCTAAAATTAATAAATGAAGAGATAAATTCTTGATATTTTTACCAGGGTTGGGTTAGGTTAATATGTCAGCATGGTTAAAATTTAAACTCTGTTTAAGGTAATAAAAATCCTGAACAAATCTTTTGGTTCAGATTTCCACTTGTCTCCTCATGATTATCTTTGTATTTTATTTTATTTTATTAATGCCAGGACAGAGCAAGTAGCACAAATATGATTCTTAGATTTTTAAGGATTTTACTGACTTTAGGTTTTTACCTTTTGTCTTTTACCATTTTGCTATATTGAGAATTTGTATTTCTTTTATATTGAGAATTTCTTTATTTCAGAAAAATCGAAAACATGACAATAAATCATATGGATATTTTTAATATTGTATTTCTGACGGTTATTACAAATCTACCCCCTTACAAAAGTCCTCAAGATTTCGAGGATTAGAAGAAATCGAAATTCCTTTCGGAGATGATCTTCACGTTCCCAAGTTGCTTCGTCTTCCGTATGATGACTCCATTGAACTTTCAACATCTTGATGGTCTTATTCTGTCCGGCGCTCCGCTTCTTCGAATCTGAATCGGATGTTCTCGATATGAAAGGTCTGGTTGAAGATCGATATTCTCCAGGTTGGTTAGCTCAGAGGGAACACGAAGACATTTCTTGAGTTGCGACACATGAAAGACATTATGAACTTCTGATAGTTGAGGTGGCAATTCCAATTTATATGCCATCTTACCCATCTTCTCGAGGATTCGGAAAGGTCCAATATAACACGGAGCTAACTTGCCACGAATTTGGAAACGACGAACTCCACGAAGAGGAGAAACCTTCAAGTAGACATGGTCGCCAATCTCGAAGCTAAGTTCACGTCGACGGTTGTCGGCGTAACTCTTTTGATGAGATTGCGCTTCTTTTAGATGGCTTCTGATCACGTCTACTTGCTCTTGCGCTTCCTGAATAAGATCTGGACCAAAGAATTTTCTTTCACCGCCGGACCAAAGAGGGAGTTCTACATTTCCTTCCATACAAGGCTTCAAAAGGAGACATTTGAAGACTGGATTGGAAACTGTTGTTGTAAGAAAATTCAGCAAACGCCAAGCTTTTCTCCCAATTAGGACCATATGATAACACACAGGCTCTCAACAAGTCTTCCAGAATTTGATTTATCCTTTCAGTTTGCCCATCCGTCTGGGGGTGATAAGCTGTACTGAAATTCAGCTTAGTCCCTAGAAGATTATGCAAACTTTCCCAGAATCGAGAAGTAAATTGAGATCCTCGATCTGAAACAATGGTCTTCGGAACACCATGCAATCGCACAATGTTATTCAGATAGAGTTCTGCAAGCTCATCTCCTCGATTGGTGACTTTCACTGGGATGAAATGCGCCACCTTGGTTAACCGATCAACAATAACCCAGATAGAATCATGACCTTTTCTAGTCTTTGGCAGACCAGTGATGAAATCCATACTGATATCATCCCACTTCCATTCTGGAATCTTCAAAAGTTGCAAAAGCCCGGCAGGACGTTGATGCTCGGCTTTGACACGCTGACACACATCGCAAATAGCAACGTATGCAGCAATATCTTTCTTCATACCGGGCCACCAATATTCCTGACGGAGATCTTGGTACATTTTCGTACTTCCAGGATGGATTGAGAGAGGGGACTCATGAGCTTCTTTAAGGATTAAATCTTTAAGCTCGAGGTCATTGGGAACATAGATTCGATTCTTGAACATGAGCACTTCATCTGAATTTTCATGGAATTCGGATTCAGCTCCATTCCTCAACTCTTCACGAATTTTTATGATAGATTCATCTTTAAGTTGAGCAGCTTTAATTTGGGATTTTAAGGTTGGTTGCACTTGAGTACGGCCAAAATCCTTTTCAACAATTCAGATTAAGCTTTTGGAATTCAATGATGAGATCGATTGGTTGGTATGATAGGAAGCAGAAAGACAATGAAGTTTTACGCTAAGAGCATCACTACGACATTAGCTTTACGGGATGGTATTGAATATTAAGGTCGTAGTCTTTTATCAACTCCACCACCTTCGTTGTCTTAGATTTAAATCAGTGGGTGAAGAAATATTTCAAACTCTTATGATCTGTAAAAATATTGCATCGATTACCAATAAGGTAATGACGCCAAATTTTAAGAGCATGCACCACGGCAGCTAACTCTAGATCATGAGTTGGATAATTAAGCTCATGGGGTCGTAACTGACGAGAGGCATAAGCAACAACCTTGCCTTCTTGCATCAGAACACACCCTAATCCACTTCGAGACGCATCACAATAAACATCGAAGCTCTTATGGACGTCGGGTAACACTAGCACTGGGGCTGTGGTTAACCGATTCTTGAGCTCTTGAAAGCTTTCTTCACATTCTGGCGTCCATTCGAACTTCTTTTCTTTCTTTAGCAACTGAGTCAAGGGTCGAGCTATTTTGGAAAAGTTCTCGATGAAACGGCGATAATATCCCGCTAAACCGACAAAACTTCGAATTTTGGGTACAGATTGAGGAGATTCCCAATCCATGATTGCTTTGATTTTACTGGGATCGACAGATATGCCTCCATTGGATAAAATATGCCCAAGAAAAGCAACTTCTTTTAGCCAGAATTCGCATTTCTCAAATTTGGCATAAAGCTTATGCTCACGAAGTTTCTCGAGCACCATACGCAAATGCTGCGCATGATCTTCTTTAGATTTGGAATAGATGAGGATGTCGTCGATGAAAACCACGACGAACTTGTCTAAATACTCCATGAATACCTTATTCATGAGGGTCATAAAACTGGCAGAGCATTAGTAAGTCAAAAGACATTACGATGTACACATACAATCCGTAACGCGTGGTAAAAGCGCTTTTGGAATATCTTGGTCGATTTTCAATTGGTAGTACCCATGTCTTAAATCAATTTTGAAAAGACTTGAGCACCGGTCAATCGATCAAGCAGATCGTCGTCGAGGAAGAGGGTACTTATTTTTATTGTCACATCATTTAAGGCTCGATAATCCACACACATGCGTGAACCACCATCCTTTTAGGAACAAAAGAGCTGGACTACCCACGGGAAGAACTAGGTCGAATAAATCCTTTCTTTAATTGCTCATTAATTTGCTTCTTTAATTCGACTAAGTCATGAGGGGCATACGATAGGGACGCTTGGAAATGGGAGCGGTTAGGGAACAAGATTGATAACAAATTCCATATCTCTCATGCGGAGGAAGTCCAGTGACTCATCTGAAATACATCAGGATATTCAGAGATTAGGAATTTGGCTGAGTTCTTTGATTATGGCTGAACAAAGGAAGGATTGGGATTTTTCTGAATTTTGAATGGAAGAAAAATTTACTAGGACACCTTCAGAGTTAACAAGAGAGATTGATCGATTAGCACGATCTATGCATCCTTTATATTTGGATAACGGTCCATGCCAAGGATCACATCTAAATCGGGAGTTTCTATGAGGTGAGATCGCGTGAAATAATATTCCATTTATTTCAATCGATACTAGGACAAATTTTGTTGACTTCATGGTTGATCCAGAGAATAGATTAACATTTTGGTAGAGAGAAGGTCGGATTTGATTTCATTTTGATCGACAAACTTCTTTGAAATAAATGAATGCGATGCTCCGGAATCAAACAATACCAAGGTAGATACTGAATGAACAGGAAACATACCTAACACGACATCAGGGGCGTCGCTGGCTTCCTCGGCGGTCACATGATGCAAGCGACCGCTACTTGAATTCCGATTTGCAGCTGATACTGGTTTAACTGCTTGAGTTACTCCACCACCTTGCGGTCTTCGGGGATCTTTGAACACCTTGTCTTGGTGAAGATTTGAGTGGATTCTTCTTTGGACATGCATTAGCGAAATGACCACGCTCATTACACCGATAGCATGTGACATCCGCTGCTTGATTTTGAATTCCAGCAGGCTTCCTTTCAGATGTACCAGCCTGCCTAGCAGGAGGCTGCCGAGGTCGAGGAGGTTGACCTTGCCGCCTTTGCTGCTGAAAAGAGGCAGAAGGTCGTACATTGGTTGATTGACCAATGCGCGGCCTTGCAGGGCTAGCACTTACAGACTTGCGAGCCATCCATTTCCTCTTACGATTCTCCATAATATTCTTGGTACTGTGTTCGGCTATAATAGCTTTATCCACGATGCTTGAAAATCATGGAAATCATGAATAGCCAAGATATGCTTCACTTCATCATTTAGATTATCTCTGAAGCGTTCAATTCTTCTCGCTTCAGGTGTCACTTCCGAGGTTGCATACCGAGCAAGATAATTGAAGCGGTGGAGATATTCCATTATAGACATATTTCCTTGACGAAGATCCAAGAATTCCCGCTTCTTTAGATTAACCAAACTAGAAGGAATATGAGTCCTTCTAAAAGCTTCCTTGAAAGATATCCAAGAAATTTGCTGGCCTTCGGGCTGAATAGACTGGAAATTTTCCCACCAAGAAGCAGCTGCACCTTGCAACTGATATGAAGCATAAAGCACTTTTTCATGATCACTGCATTGAGCAATGGCCAATTTGCTTTCCACTGATCTTAGCCAGTCATCTGCTTCTAAGGGGTCAATAGCAAAAGAGAAAGTTGGGGGTCGGGTTTTTAAGAACTCTCCCAACTTAGATTGACGATAAGCTTCGACATTTCTGGCTCCCGCATCCACGGCACCGAGATTAGCCGTATTCTGCACCAGCTACTGAAGAAGGAGGGTATTCATCTGCCGTCCTTGCTCGATCATCGCCAAGACTTGAGCCATCGTAGGCGGTCCTGGTAACTGCTCTTCAGGGAAAGTCCCTTGGGCTTGGACTGTTGCTTGAGGCGGCGACGGAGATTCCTGACGAGAAGGTCGACGCGACGAAGAAGCTCTGACAGAAGGATGAACTAGATTTGGCAAAGCTGGAGTGGCTAGAGCCACCCTTGGAGGTTGACTTTCTGGAGTTGCCTCCGTCTCCATTATCTCGTTTAGAGATCTGGTGACTGGCATCTGGAAAGGCATATAGAAGGAGAGTAATAGGTAAGATTTTAATTCATTTAATTTCTATTAGTTATCTCATTATTATCATTCATGAATTATTATTATTAAGGATCACAACATCGTAAAAATATTAACAAAATGTTAAATATTTACGAGTAGGAGCCATAAGCACACAATAAAATTCACAACCAAAAACTTTTATTCCAACTTTTAATATGTACAAGCAAAAGGCATAACCACTAACATTCATAACTGACATCTAACTTACGTAGTTTTGGAGGAAAAATAACCAAAAGTTATTTCTTATTTCCTAACTAGAACTCACTCGACTGACTCCATATCCACACTACCTACTGAAGACCTACAGGTAGAACCCTCCGTGTCCGAGGAAGGAAAAGTCCCTCGACGACGGTATACTTGTGGTCTCTGAGGACGACGCAAAACAACACTGCCTGGATCTACATGGATTCTAGGCAATCGAGGTCGACTACCTACGACTGACATCCGTGCCTGGCAATACCTCGGCGGTGCTCGGGTTTCATCCACGGGCACTCGAGGTGCTTGCCTCAACACTGATCGCGGTATCAAACCTCTAGCTAGACAAGGAGCAATAGCTTCTTCCAAGAATGCTATCCTACTCCTAGCTTCCCTATATTCAGAAACTACTTGCCGATAATACTGATCTGAGGCGTTAATGAATTCCACTAAGTTTCTTAAGGTGGTATTTGATAACCCAGTGGAATCCATATAACAATTTTCCCCACCCGGTGGCCGAGAAGGAATTCTCCTATATGCAACTACCAATTCAGGTAATGCATGACGTAGCCTGACAATTGCATTATAGGCCACTTCGTTCATGGCCATCATGATGGAAGAACCAGGGCCTTCAAATGATCTATCCCCTTCGTCATACTCAACTCTGGCGGGGATATCTACCCTTGCTATATACTCCACCGAGACTGAACTAACAGGGGCATGGAATACTATATATCTAGGATTCTCAGAAAAATGGGCAAATTCCAGCAGACGAGCAAGATATCCCATCATGCCGGAATTTTCCCTCTGAGTAGACATATAGCATGGCGCATAGCCTCCCATCTGCACATTTAACAAGGAATTAGTATTCCCGATTAAATGTAAGATAAGGAAATATTGAGGAAAAGATTCTAGCAGAAATTTTTAAAACAGAAAAGAATTAATAACAAATATTTATTTGGCACAACCAAAAGAACATACTTAAGGAATAAATTCAAGAGATGACCCTATTCATCATTTTAATTTTGGAATCCTAATTTCAAATTTTAAGTTCATTTACGCCCAAACTATCTAAGTTTCCTACAGCCAGCATGGCTCTGATACCAACTTTAAGGCCCCATTTTCGATAAATTAATATCGAAATGGATACCATGTGCATACTGATTACTAGTCCCATGATCGGTGGCTAATACGCACAAATACAAATTGATATCACAGTCATACACAACTTTATTATTACAGTGAAGCAAATACATAACATTCTTACAATACCAAAAGTAAAAGCATAACGGTGGAGACATTCATCTTGTAGTATGCCTTTTATCCCAAAATCCCCACAGCAAGCGACAAGGAGAACCCTAGTAAAATTCATCGTTCACATCCCGAATCTGCGTCATAAAAGGTATCGTGGGAAATCATTTCTTCACCTAAAAACATCAACACGGGCAAGTTGAGTACTTACGTACTCGCAAGACTTTTGCAAAACCTATTATATATGCAGGCCATTTCAAGGAAAAGCTCATGGTTGTTTTGCTTAAAGCTAAATTGAAATGTAAATACAGAATAATAGATTGTAAAACGAAGTTTAAGTAAAAGCGGCTTAATACTGAAAGTAACTGAATGTAAGCATAAGTAAAAATCAAATACCTGGGTATCATAACCATTCCCAAGAATCATTTCTACTGTCACAGCAGAAATTGCCAAGTAACCATTCCTACCAGTCCCAGGTAGAAATCCAGAGTTTTATGAAAATAAAAAACAGTTAACTAGTGCTGGCGCACCAAGATTCCCATAACGCGCAGAGCGGCTTTTGAAAAGTTTTACACTCTGCGAGTTATGCGGCTTTACCCACAAGTAATGATCAACCTCTTTTGCTGTGCGGAACACACTTCCTTTGGTGTGTCGGCAAGGAGATCATAACAAAACCGTTACATTGTTTAACCTAACTTTGCACCGGCCGGTGACATTAAACCCGCACTATGGTGTTTATGTTTGCGACCAACGCACAATAATGATTAAGCATGTCCATAGTATGGTATTCACCATTGTATTAGCAAACGTGACTCCCAACACCTCGGTGTGGGCGCCCCTACGAGCAACCAGTCACTGAATAGGCTCGTACTACTTCGGCCTACCAATGTGCAAAGCTAGTTTTAAGCAACTTAATAAGTTAGAGCTGTCTCATACCAGCACTTGTGGTTGTACGGTAAATTCTTGGGTTTAACGAACACGTAGTTCGGTCCTTAATCCGACACGGGCAATAGTCTCCACCCTACACTACGTACAAGTCCCTTGTACACTCGGCTATTGCCAATAATTGCCCGCATCAAAATCATAGTTTTATTTTCATTTTTGATCAAAATACCAACCATAAGATGGTCATACCCTTTGAAAGTCATATCCAACATTTTTAATCGTATCCAACATTTTTATGTTTCTTTAAGCACGGATAAGCATGTCACTAAGTGTGATTAACCCAAATTGACATTAAATAATGTCTATGCTATTCTATGGTTATCAAGGTTCACAATTTCATACTTATCAAGGAAGTTCTATGAAGCAATAGGTACAACTACCAATACCCATAATATAGCAGACTTTAATAAAAATAAAGTATGCAGTAAAACATTTAATGAAAACATTTATAAAACTGGGATCAATATGGTCAAAGGGGGTGCTTGCCTTGTTGATGATCTTCGACGTCAAACTCCTGATCGTCAAACTCACAGGTTTCGTCGGGTGCTACACGTCGAATAATAATAACATGGCAATTTCGACAAAATGAAAGGATCAGACATAAGAACCAAATAAAATCAACTGTTTGAATTAACATATTTGTTGTTCATTGATTTACAAGTTTTATGAACATTTTCTGTTTAGGCTCTTATAATAGCCAATCTTAGTTTCTTTAATAATTCACTTTTATTTATCATTTTCAGAGACCATTTTTACAGGTTTTATTAGTCTGGATTTTCAATTTCTAAATTCTGAAATTATTTAAATTGCTATTGTGGAACTACTTTCTTTCCCTACATTATACTTCAATTATTTTCCATGGTACACCCTAAGTATTTTCGCATAATCAGGTTCCTAACAGAGCATGGAGTCTAATAAAATTTGTTTCATTCAATTTGAAGTTGAATTGCAGAAATTCTATTCACAACATATTTCAAATTCTTTCTTTAATTTAAATCTGAAATTCAAATAGAATTCATTTTGAAATATTTTTGCATATTCTGAATCTACATGACTTTAGATGAATTTAGAAATTTATTTCACTTCATTTGGTTGGATAGTTCAAAAGATATTTAAGTTTGAATGCATTCGGTTTTGAAAATGCACAAAATTAGTAAATATACTAAAAACGGAAAGTACGCCTTTGCACTGAAAATACGCCTTCCCTTTTCTGTTTGCTCTGGATCGAGGCTCTAACGGTCGGGCCCAGTTAGCGGCGACATCGCCAAGACGTTAGAAGCGGCCGACGCTAGGATCCACATGCAGATGACACGCGAGACTGACGGCTGGGGCCCGATTGGCAGAGGCGCGACGCAGTGCGTGCGACTGACAAAGGGGTCCCACTCATCAGTGACCCGTGACAGAGGTCGCGATTGCGAGGTTCGCCGGCGGCGAAGCACGGCCGGATGGTCGGAATGGGTTCCAGATTCTTGTCCAGCATACTCGTGCGCATCTATGGGTGGTGGCGCTTCGGCCAGGTGTGGCCGGAGGCGGCCTGCCCCCGGAGAGGGATGGCGGAGCTCACGGCTCACCGGCGCAACGGCTAAACTACGGCGTTCCGAGGCGAATGGCTACCACAGTGAGCATCAACAAGTCTCTAGGGTTCGGTTTTTGGCTTTAGATCATGAAAATGGGTAGCGGAAGGGGGTTCTCACCTTGCGACGGCGGCGGCGGCGGAAGGAACTCGGCGGGAGAGCTCACCGGTGAAGGAAAGCTCGGACCAGTGGCGGGAAGTGGTTCCTGGTAGCGCAAAGGTGGTTCAGGTGAATTGGTTCGAGGCGAAATGGACTATGGTGGAGCAAAGGTGAATTTTTCCCCTTTCGGGCTTTTGGCCGGAGATGGGGAAGAAGACGGTGGTTAGCGGCGATGAGGCGTTTTGGTGCGGCTTTTTGGTTCGGTGAATGCTCAAGAGTTTGCGAAGTTTTGGCATCGCTTAAATAGGCGATGGGCGGTTGGTGCGGTGTTTGAGCAGGAGGTGAAGGCGACGGCTCGGGCGGCGATTTGCGGGTGATACAGCACGGAGAGAGCACGGAGGTCGGCGGGTGCGGCGTGGCGGAGGGCGTCTTTGGGGCCTTAGGCGGCGAGTTGCGGCGCGGTGGCGACAAAGCGGGAGAGAGCGGCGTCGGCTCGGTGAGAGAGCGCAAGACGCGAGAGAAAACGGAAAGGAAGGAGAGATGGAATCGACAGTGGGACCGGGCGGTCGAGAGAGAAACCGAAGTCGGCGGTGGGACGGTGTCCCAGTGCGGTCCACACGTCAGCGAGACAAAGGCTGGAGCTCAGGAAAATTCTGGACAGGTCATGGTAAAACTGGAAGTTCAGGCTAGAAGATAAACTTAGTATTTTATAAAAATGTTTACAGAGGTCGGAAAGGTAAATATTAAGGTCTTGTAAAATTTTCAGATAAATTTGACAAGTAAATTATTTATTAAAAATCTGACAATGCACCGTTGAAGACTTTAACTGATTCTGTTTTGCATTTATTTGAAGGTTAAAATGAATTTATAATTTTATGAAACTTTTTGACAAGATTCGTATTAATATTATATTCCTTTAATAAAATTTTCAAAATTTATATTTGATATTTTATTTTTAATAATTCTGACACTGCATTTTTCCTCTTTTCTTTTTGACTGTTTTGGAATTTCTAAAATTAATAAATGAAGAGATAAATTCTTGATATATTTACCAGGGTTGGTTTAGGTTAATATGTCGGCATGGTTAAAATTTCAACTCTGGTTAAGGTAATAAAAATCCTGAACAAATCTTTTGGTTCAGATTTCCACTTGTCTCCTCATGATTATCTTTGTATTTTATTTTATTTTATTAATGCCAGGACAGAGCAAGTGGCACAAATATGATTCTTAGATTTTTAAGGATTTTACTGACTTTAGGTTTTTACCTTTTGTCTTTTACCATTTTGCTATATTGAGAATTTGGATTTCTTTTAATAAGAAAAAGCCAAAAGAATTTCTTTATTTCAGGAAAAATCTGAAAACATGACAATAAATCATATGGATATTTTTAATATTGTATTTCTGATTTTATTGAATTTTGGGTTGTTACACTCTCTACGTGAAAAAATCGACAAAACGCGCGATTGACGCTCCATACACGAGTAAATCGAGAAAAACGCGCGAAAATGATCTAAAATAAGATTGTGTTTTTCGCAAAAGGGCTTAAACGTAATGCTAGAAAAGCTAAAAAAGGACATAAATGCGATTCATATTTTTTAAAAAAAAAGAACATGGTTTTTTTTATTAACAAAAAGGATCTAAACGTAATTTCGATTTCTCTAAAAAGGACCCGAGCGCTACTCCTAAAAACGCTAAAAGGGTATGGACGTAATATATAATCTTTTTTTCAGAAAAATGACCAAATCGTAATATATTTTTCGGAAAAAGACCCATCTGTAATTTTTTTTTAGAAAAAGACCCGGATGTGAAAAAAATTTGGCCAGCTCGGCTCGCGTCTCGAGCTGAGCCGGCTCCCGCTCGGCTCAAAACGTCCATAGAGCGGCGTTTCTGCTATCTATAGTATAGGGAGTACGTCTCTTGGAGCGACAAGGCCAAAGTTTTCAGAGATTGCAAAATTAGCCCCAGGAGCTAGAAACGGAGTTTAATACTGTTTGCGAGTCCTACAAATGTCTGAGATTCATCCCAATATTTGCATACTTGCATTGCATAAAATGCCACAACCCAAAGGGGGTTTTGTCATCCAGCGATCCATATTTTTGAGGTCCTGGGAACAGACGACGTCTCCAACATTACTACTCTACACCATATGATTTCCATACACAGAGACGTACACACACAGGTCGTTTTTAATTCTGCCGCACTGGAAGTAACCTACACAGCAACTTCATACACAAAGACGTATATATGCAACCATGCACGGGTCGTGATAAGCGGTAAGCCAGTAAGAGTGTGTTTAGTTACTTGTATCAAGTGGTATATGTATGAAATGATTTAAAAAAAAAGTTATCCATGTGTTTGGTTATTTAAATGGTACCATTTCGTTCTGAATAGTGGGATATAATTTTGAGAAATATTCTATATAGATACTGAACTATTCTATTCACCCAAAACAATGGAACCAAATAGCACAGAACTATTTCATCCTATTTAGCCTCATCCTAATAACCAAACACACCCTACCCTACGCAAATGCATCGTAAGCAGGGGTCTCAGATCTACGCAGCGGACTCATATGACATTTGCAAGTTGCAAGCCCTAAATAAATCGCATGGATGCTAAGATACATATCGGTCGACCCAACTGCGAGTCATCCCTGCTAGTGATGTGCTGCTCTGGGGTTTTTTACTGCTATTGGGATAGCGAAGTCCAACACGACAGAGACGGCTAAAATTAACAAGCATCAGGAGGAGGAGAAGAGCTTGTGAGAACTTTACATGGGCAATTTCAGGGCCATCGAACCTGTAAACCGAAAACCTAAACTGACAAAATCCATTTGGCTGGGCTTCAACTGACTAGAACCCGGCCGAACAATCAGGAGCCACTCTCCGACCAGGCCTCTCTCACACCGAAAACAGCGGACCAGACCGACGCACGAACACGTCCAGATCAACAGCAACCCTGCGCTGCGCCGCGCGCGTTCACGTCGTACGAGCATAGCATCCGAGGAGCACCGAAACCACCGCGCCAAGCGGCCCACGCAGTCCGTTGGGCGACGGGCGGGCGCCGTTTTGAGGAAACTAGCAACTTGGACGCGGCGTGCCACGTCGCGGGCGCCGCTCTCCACACGAGAAAGTTGAGTTTTTTTTTCGGAAAAAAGGATTAAACGTAATGGTAAAAAAAAAGTGAGAAAAAATGTATGTTTTTTTCGGGAAGAAGGATCTGTACGTTTTTTTTCACGACGGAAAAGGACCTAAACGTAATTTTGATTCTGTGGAAAAGGACCCGAGCACGAGCATTAAAAACGCATAAAGGACCTAAGTGTGATATATATATTTTATTGGAAAAAGGACCTATTCGTAACGTAAAAGGACCTAGACGTAATTTTTTTTTTGGAAAAGGACCCGAGCGCAAGCCTTAAAAACGCATAAGGGCCAAAGCGTAATATATATTCTTTTTTTTAGAAAAAAAGACCTATTTGTAATTTTTTATGGACAAGGGCTCGATTGTAATTTTTTTCTAAAAAAGGACCTATCCGTAAATAAAAAAAGGACCCATCCGTAAATATTTTTTCTGCAAGGTATAGTAGGGTTATTATTCGTGATGCGTCGTTCGGCAAAAGACCGTGTGATAAGTGAGCCAACCACGCCCAGAAGCCTCGGCGTATTCGATCATCTTGCACATTTTTTTTATCTTTTGTCTTCTATCTAAGAAATTTAACAATCTAGCTCTCTTCTCGACTGTAAAGTATCAGCAGACGATATTTATCACGTACTAGGCTTCTATACTATTGTAGGTCACTACTACCGTAACGACTTCATCTTCTACGGCAGTTTCCCGACGAACATAGCACTATAGCAGACGACAGGTCATACCTTCCCGTCCAGCTCGCTCGAATACTCCGGTAGGTACCAACCGAGTTCGGTCCCATGGTGTGCTGACAGAAAGCAGTAGATGTCGGTAACACGGTGGACGTAGCCAGGTACGTGATACATGTTGCGTCACTTGGCAGACAAGACCGCGTGATAAGTGAGCCTGCCACGCCCACTGCGGCGGCAGCGTCCCCGGCCCACAGCGCCACAGCTGCCGCGGCAGAGCCCCTCACGTGGCGCTGCTGCTTTGCACGACTGTGCCGTTTCAGGTCAGGGGCCAGGCGCAGGCAGGCTGCCCAATCCTTGCCGCCGCTGCAGATCGAAAGGTGGTGGTAGGCTGATGGTGGTGAAGCCAAGTGAGGTGAACTGAGCGTGCGGCTCAAAACATTGGATTATACCACTCCCATCTAAGAATCTCCGGCCGTTTCGGAATCGGAGTAAGAGCTCAGGAAGCTTCCGTAGGCACGCAGCTGCCGGTTAAGTAAACAATACTATTGCTTGCTTACTGAGCTTGCGAATTAAAGTGCTTCGTGTTAAGGAACCTCGTTATCGAATAGTCCGGGGTTCCTGAACAGATCTGAATTGGAGAACAAAGAGAGAAAAAGAGACACGGGTTCTGAGAGGAACGACAGCAGAATTCTTTATTGCTATTCTGATTGCTTGTATATAGGGGGACCCCCTCCTCCTTATATAGTAGTCGCCTAAGGTTTAGGTTAAGGGACCAACATGGGCTTTCAATGGACCATGTGGTTTCTCAACACTTCCCCTTAGACCCTTTGCCGCAAGGTGCATGTCTCATTAAAACTCCAGAAAAATCCAGTGGAAAAAATACTTGGAAAAAGAGTACATAGCATACGCTTACTGTGTTGCACGAATTGCCTCATTAAAACCTTATACAAGAAAACTTCATGAAAAACTTTCTATTTTTTTTGGAATTTTTCAGAAAAAATTTGATTTATTAACCCTTCGGTTTTGACGGTTTTCGAGCGGTTTTGCGGTTTTCGTACCGCGAATTTCGAAGTTTCGAAATTCGGTTTTGTGAACCCTAGACAATACTTTAAAATATTACTTTAGTGAGCTTTTTTTTACGGACCGTTACTAGTACTTGAGAGGAGTGCAGGTTGGATGGTGTTCAATCCTGCTACTATGTGGTAGACGTGTGTACTCGGTTTTATGTTTGGTTTATTTGGTTTAAAAATATTTTAGTTTTTAGAAAATGACAACCGAAATTCTCGATTCAAATTCGAAAACGAACCTGTCAACGATCGAGACCGTCGACCGCGAGGGGGTGTGGAGGATCGTGTGAGGGGCGGAGCCTGAGGTCGTGTTCGTCCGGGAAAGGGCGTCGTCGGGCGTATGTCGATGAGGAACAGGGGGAGAAACGGCTCGGTGGACACGATGATTATACAGGTTCGAGCCCCCGTGTCCGGGAAAAGCTCTACTCCAGTCTTGCCCTCGGGCGAAAATAGATGTAATGCTCCGTAGAAGAGTACAATGGGAGCTCGAGCGTAGCTTTGCTCTAGCGTCAGTATGCGGGAATGAGAGCGTTGTGCTTGGGGTGGGACGTCCTCCGAGTGTTGGCCTCTCTTTTGTCTCTTCTTCTTGGAGGGCTTTTTGAGAGCCCTCCGAGCGCTCCCGCCGCTTGGTCCCGAGGCTGACGTCAGGCAGTCGTGGTGAGTTGATGGTAGTCATTGAGAGTTATTGGCCCTAGTTCCCGCGCAGGGGTAGGTTTGGTCCTGATTCTCCGTAGGGGGAGGCTTCTATGTTTCCAAATTGGACCGTTACAGTGAAACAGAATGGTCCGGAGAGTACAAAGGCCGTGGCCTCAAGCCCAGGCCTAGAGCATGGTAACGTCGGTGGTGTCGCCCTGAGAATGTGGCCTCCTCGTTTAGCCCGAGCTGGGTCCTCAACCTCCTGTCCCCGAGGGGGAGCTCGATGGACAAGACCCAAACTCGGGGAGCGCATGCTCGAGCTCATTCGGGTCCGAGCTTGAGCTCTGAGACACGCCCTCGAACTCGTGGGGCACAACTATGAGTTCGTGGGGGGGAAGCTTTCGTGTGCCGAAGCTATCAATCCCCGACAACTGGTCCTCGAGGCTCAATGAACGATCCTGAAGCTCGGGATGTTCTTGAGTCTAATGACCTTGAGGAGGGTCCAGCTTCCCGGTCAAGCTCGGAAACTCTCGAGCTTGAACTCAGGTGCGGGGTTGCCCAGCGGTCTTCGGTGTGGTCGTTCCTGGAAACGCTCGGGCTTCGTTGCTTCACCTTCGAATCAAAGAGCGTGCCCGGAAACGCTCGGGCTTCGTCACTTTGTCTTCGAACAGTGGAGTCGAGAGGACGGGGCTCGTGACTCTTCACGTTCGAACAGGGAAGCCGAGGGGCGCATTTTGTGACGCTTCGCGTTCCCCGCCCGAACGTCCCGACGTGCCTTTTGAGACGTAACCCAGTTGTTGGCAATCGGGCTCCTTTTAAATCCGGAACCGTCGAACACTTTAGAAATTCCCCACTTCTTCTCCGCACCGAGCCTGTGACTACCTTGTTTTCGTGCCCCTTGAAGAGGAACGCGGTATGCTACACTAGCATAAAAAAAATCTACCGCATAACCAGAAAGCTACTCGCAAGAAGGGGATCACATATTAGATTACCACTAGACGCGCAGTTGCGGAATCCTTCGCGCGTCGATGTAGTGGATCGTCCTCGCCGCAGTCGTTGCGTCGATGGAGTGGATTGTCCTCGCCTCGCCGTGGATCGTCCTCCCACGCCGTAGTCGCAACAGCGTCACCGCAGTAGTCCACACGTCCAGGGATGGAACGTCGTGCGTCGGTGTGTAAGCACTTGGTCGCTCGACAGGGGCAGCGAGAGGAGGAGGCTAGGGTTTCGGGTGAATCACTTCTAAACCGTGGAAAAGCACACCCTGTGCCCACCCTCCTCCCCTCCTTATATAGCCACGAGATGAAATCCTAAACCAGGTCCCATCAGCGTGCTAAGCCCACGAGGTCCATTAATTACGGATTCAATCCAAATTAATGCGTCCCAGCTCATTAAGTGTGTGACCTGCAGGTTCACGTACGTTTGGACATGGATTCGGAAAACTCCTTTTCAATCCAATAGTTGGTAGCGGCTCCTTGCAAAGTATGCCAACTCCCAAACATACTATGATCAAATCGGACAGAACCTATCAAAAGTACTCATGTAATAATCCCTTTGCCAAGTATACGAAGATTGAACTCAAGGCGAGAAGCATGCCATCCTTTGATGATTCAATCCATCTCTCTTATCCGTGATATATTAATAAGTTGTGATTGACTCCTCAATCACGGCATGGCCATGCACTTCCTTAATCATATCACACGAGTGGCCTTATCATATATCTCTGTTTCATTGGAGTGGCAAATTCCATCTTGATCGCTCACTTTCCTCTCTGCGCTTTCATAGTAAACATGAAAGCTACCTTTATAACTATCCGGTTAGGAAGTAGTGTTTGATAGCCCCAAGGAAAACTATTACACATGTAGGGAATATGACAATCTTAGGTCTAAGGATCATACATCTACTATGTATGAGATACACTGATGACACATAAGAATGAAACATTCTCGCAGTGTCCCATGGCGGGTCTATCTAACCCATGTTCTTTAACATGCGTCCACAATGTATAGATAATATCTCCATATCCCATGATCTATGAAGCATGATCATCGATCACTATATGTGCTGATCTATTCATCGTTGTCCTATACGATGATATCCAATCAGAGATATTTATCGAATTATATCAATAAGTAAAGAGCTTCATAAGCAAGTCACATACTTGTTGATCAATACAATGATATACATTCATTGGATCAATAATTATATTATTATTCATAAACATAGTCATGTTACAATCATCTAAATGATTGCCTCAAGGGCATAACACTAACACCCCTTTGGCCCCTATTCGCCGTCTTTCTCCCTCAAGCAGACCTCTCCCCCAAGGCCATGACCAAGTTCGGGAAGAGTTCCTTGACCGCGGAGAGGATGAAGGAGCTCTAGACGCTGGGAATGCTGGACCCAGCGACCTGGCGGCTTCTGGGCGGAGAGACTGAGCCGCACCCTCAGGAGGACGAGATTGTCGGCACCGAGCAGTATATGCTCTTCGGGCTGTGGACGCAGGAGAGCGACTTCCTGGCGGCGGTCCTCGCCCAATGCGAGATCGAGTTGGTCAATCTGGTGCCCAATTCTATCCTCCTTCTCTCCATTTTTTCCCACCTTTGTGAGGGATTCTTGGGACCCCTTCCCACCCCTTCCCTCTTCTTTCGTTTCTATTCCCTGTTCCGCACCGCGAAGGACCCCGTGGTCAGGTGTCTTTACTTCCGATTACAGATAGGGCTTCCTTGCTCTTTTCCCAAAATCCAAACCGGGGACTCCCTCGGCCCATGGACGGAGAGGTGGTTCTACCTGAAGAAGGGCGAAGGAGGTGCGCTTGCGTACAACGGCGTCCCCGTCGACAGCAAGCGCCAGACCCCCGAGCCCGTAGACTCGACAGCCGACCAGGAGGCCCTCGCAGCCATCCATATCGGCGCGACGCGCGGCCTCACTGGCCAGTCAGTCATCAACGACTACCTGCGGAATCGGGTGTTCCCTCTGCGAAAGAGGGTGCACCCATTCTTCGAAATCCGGGGAAGGGACGACCTTACCCGGGAAAGCCCCAATGGTAAGTTCTCTTCGACCCTGCCCCTCTTCGAACTCGACCGAGTTCCCTTCTAACGGTTTCTTTTTTCTTCTTTTTCGAAGCCCCGAAGGAGTCTTGGGTGGCGGCGAGGATGCAGGAGGCATTCGGGAAGACAGCCTGTTCCTATGCCACCGACGACCCCGTCCCCCGGAACGTTTTGAAGCGGAGAAGTGAGGTAACGCTTCCCACCAGGTATCGAGCTGGGAACATCTTGAGCTCGTGCCAACCTTGCTCAATTATGCAGATGAGCCGGGAGCTCTGGGAGAGGGCAAGGCGCATGCTGCCACTGTCTGGAGTGGGCAAGGGCAAGAAGGCGAGCAAGAGGCCCGCCCTGGATGCCCTGAACGCCGCCGCCAAGAAGCCGCACGTCGAGTGGGTCGATCGTGTGGTGGTAAGTCAAACTCGCCGGGCCCGGGAAAACTCGAGCCCGGGCTTAGTTTCTTAGGTTGCCTTTCCCTCCTCCTCTTTCTGATCTTCCTTTCGTCTCTTTGCACAGAAGAACGGCGTGGCCTTTGCCCGTGTTCTCGAGCACGCCACGGGCGACAATCCCCAACGCGGAGTGTCGAGGCGGCCGTGGCCCGGGACCCGAGCACGTAGCGTGCCCGAGGTCGCGATCAGAGCGCCCGGGGTGGAGACGCTCCTGCTGCCGTAGAGGGGATGAGATGTCAAGACACACCTCCACCCCCCAGGAGACGGAGGCTCGTTACTCAGGTACGAGCAAGTCTTTACCCCGTAGAATAGTCCTTCCCCCTTTTCTTCCTCTCAATGGTCTTCCCCGTCGCAGACCTCGAGCGCCCGACGGGTAATAACCATGGTTGTTGTCTAGGGGGAGTCCGAGGACGAGGAGGAAGGTGCGGGCGACTATCTCCTGGTCCCTCGGGGGACAGCCCGGTCGTAGCAGGTCTGGATGATGCGATCCAGGTCTTTCTCCCATCCAAGGCGCTCATAGCAGCTCTGGAAGTTCGAACGAAGAGCGCTCTGCACCAGGCGCCATGACCGGAAGGCGTCGGGTGCCTGGTTGAAAAGCCAGGTGCATGCGGCGCCGTCCAGGACGGTCGAGAGGTAATTAGCCATTACGGCCTCATCCCTAGAAGCCGCCAGGACCGCAGTGGAGTAGATCGAGAGTAACTCATCGGGGTTCCTAGTCCCGTCGAATTGCTCCACCTCGCTGGTCTCGAATCGGGTGGCAACAAGATGGACGTAGGTCGGTAAATCGCTAGGTAGCCGTAGGCTAGAGCAACGTCGCGCCAGGCATGGCCACTGCTACCGGAATCGGAGCTAGGGTCCCCATGGCGACCGAACTCGAGGCGACGACGTACCCCACGCCGATTCCGATGGTCGGCGCGAGCATCGCTAGAGCGGTAGCGCAGGCAGTCATGGACATTTTTTCGTCTGGGCGACACGTCCGGAGAAAGACTTTTGGGCGCTATTGCTCGAGGAGGCGTCACTGCCACTCCGCCGCCAGTGGGCACACTCGCGTGTTACGTCTGGGGCCTGGCGACGCTGGGGCGATCGCGACGAACTCTGGGTCCACCGGTATGAAGGCGACCGACAGGTGCACCGGCGTCCGTGCAATGAGTTGTCATCTCTCACCAGAGAGTGAGATCCAGGGCGTCGGGCCCGCCCTTGCTGCGAAGGTGTGAGCTCAGCGGCCACCCTATCAATCTCCTCAGCGAGGGCTCGCCCGAAGTGAGCCGACCTCGCCCGGGCAGGATCGGTCATGACCCGGGCGATAGCTCGCAGGCGCTCTCGGCCATTAAGACCATCTAGGCGGGCAGGACCGTGGTGTCCCGACGGAGTGCGGGTCTCCCCACGCTCCTCCTGTCGGAGGATGGTGATGGCCTGGTTAATGGCGACCCGGGCCAACCGACGCTCCTCCTGTGGGGCTTTCGGGTCACAATCGTCTGTTCCCGTGCTCGCCCGGGGCTACCGACCATAAAGGCAAGGCGTTCATGTGGCGGCAGCGAAGGCGAGAACATGTAGGTGGAGCCCTCGCACTCGGGAACCGCATCCGAGTTCGGGCTTGCTGAGGGCGACATGTTGCTGTCGCTGCCAGAGGTGTTGGTGACGCTGGAGCGATAGACTTCGAACGAACGAAACTTCGTGCCCCACGGTGGGCGCCAATTGTCAGAGATCGGGACCGCCGACCGCGAGGGGGTGTGGAGGATCGTGTGAGGGGCGGAGCCCGAGGTCGTGTTCGTCCGGGAAAGGGCGTCATCGGGCGTAGGTCGATGAGGAACAGGGGGAGAAATAGCTTGGTGGACACGATGATTATACTGTTTTGAGCCCCCGTGTCTGGGAAAATCTCTACTCCAGTCTTGCCCTCGGGCGAAAATGGATGTAATGCTCCGTGGAAGAGTACAATGGGAGCTCGAGCGTAGCTCTGCTCTAGCGTCAGTATGCGGGAATGAGAGCGTTGTGCTTGGGAGTGGGACGTCCTCCGAATGTTGTCCTCTCTTTTTGTCTCTTCTTTTTGGAGGGCTTTTTGAGAGCCCTCCGAGCGCTCCCGCCACTTGGTCCTGCGGCCGACGTCAGGCAGTCGTGGTGAGTTGACGGTAGTCGTTGAGAGTTGTTGGCCCTAGTTCCTGCGCAGGGGTAGGTTTGGTCCTGATTCCCACGCAGGGGGAGGCTTCTATGTTTCCAAATTGGACCGTTATAGTGAAACAGAATGGTCCGGAGGGTACAAAGGCCGTGGCCTCAAGCCCGGGCTTGGAGCTTGGTGACGTCGGTGGTGTCGCCCTGGGAATGTGGCCTCCTCGTTTAGCCCGAGCTGGGTCCTCAACCTCCTGTCCCCGAGGGGGAGCTCGCTGGACAAGAACCCAAACTCGGGGAGCGCATGCTCGAGCTCGTTCGGGTCCGAGCTTGAGCTCGGAGACACACCCTCGAACTCGTGGGGCACAACTATGAGTTCGTGGGGGTATTCTTTCATGTACCGAAGCTATCGACCCCCGACAAAACCGAATTAATCGGAAAAACTTGGTTCGGTTATTTTGGTTTTTTGGTAAACTGAAATCCTTGTTCCTACTAAGCCCTGTCCACTCTTGCTCGCACGGGAGACACCAAATCCGTGGGCAAAGTAGCTCAGGCGACAGGGATCGGGAGAGGCGAGGGGAAGCGTACCTAGGTTTGTGGTTGCAGATGTCGCAGATCTCCATGTTCTTGGCCTTGTTAGGGTGATGAGCATGTCGCTGGTTGCCCGGTCCACCATGGTGCCAGCAATGAGTGGCGCCACCGACGACGAAGGGGACGTGCCCGACCAACCCTAGCCCCGATAGGAGGCTATGCAATCCTACTAATCACTTCCCACTTCTCTTCCCTCCCAAATTTCCACCCCTCCAATGGTTTCTCCTCCTTCCCACCCCTACTAATCTCCATGATCGCCTTCAAGGACTGGCCGAGGAGGAACTCGAGCACGGCGGGCACATGCGCGAGTAGCTCGGGTGTAAACCTATGAGCAAAGAGCATCTGGGCGCCTGGGCAGCGAAGAAGAGGAGGTCGGCGGGCGGGACAAGACTTGAGGACATGAGTAGCGAGGTCACTAGCTCCGACACCTGTGGCGAGCACTGTAGGCCAAGGAGCCATTGGTTGGTGGCGAGGCGCGTGGAACGGTGCGGTCAGAGGATTAGGCGGCTGTGACCATGAGCTGCGATCAGAGGAGTAGGCGACATGGTGCAGCTTCGGCGGCGGCCCGACTGAGGAGGAGGATGGTGGGTTCTGGTGGGGGAGATCAGGAGAGAGATGGAGAGAGGGGAAGGATAGGTGATGGGATTGCGAATTGCTGAACAGGGGGAACAGGGAACGGAAAATGGGGATTGGGAATCAGCTATTTGGTTAGTACGATTTCAGGAATTACGAAGCTGAACCCCGAATGGTGTCGAAATCAAAACCGAAAAAACCAATTTTTCGATTATTTTGGTTCGGTTTGGTTTTTCGGTTTTGGTTAAAAAATACCCACCCCTACTTCCTGGTACCGATCCTTAGAGATTGGTGGAGTAACTTTTCCATGGAGCTCCTTTACGATACATTAAATTTAATAAGGACTGTTCATTTTTTATCTAATAGGTCATATTAGTGAGTATTTATTTATACTTCTTTCGGTAGTTGAGTAATAGGAGTAGTCTCAACAAATTAATAGTAAGATATAATTTTTACTGCCTACTATATATTAATATTTTAATGCAATATAAAATTTCTATTTCTGTTTTGTGAGAGCTGACTAGCCAGCTTGATCAACCCATACTACGGGTCTATTTAATTGCAAGCCATAGTTTGCCAAATCACGTCACAGTAGACGGGATACGTGGCTTAAAAAGTGTGATGACAATGACTCGTCAAAACGTAAGCGCAAACCAAATGTGGTTTGTCTATGGACATATACAACGATACATATTAGGTGTCTGTAAGAGTTTGGTCATATAGGATTTTAAATGATATGAAAAAGAGAGAAGAAGAAAAATAAAAATAATGTCTACTATTTAACAAATAATTTTATAGATAATTTTATACTATGTATATCATTGTACAAATAGTCTAATAATTGTACGCAGTGGCGGAACTAATTTTTTTCTGATTTGAGTGCACACTTTACACATACAATTCTACAGTCTTGTGCAATAATTTGGTATAATCATAAATCCAATATATATTTGAAATTTGCTAAAAGTATAATACAAATAGTTCTAAGGTCTTAAAAATCTCAAATCACCAAAATCAAAACAATTTAATCAACAAATTTACCCTATTAAAGAGGTGAAATTTTTGAAGTTTCTCAATTTTTGGGGGTGCCAGGGTATACCCGACACCCCCGCTGGTTTCCGCCCATGATTGTAGAAGAGATCATTACAGACAAATATATGGACAATATATTGCATGAGTTATCTTTAGTCCTACATATAGATGACATAGAGGTGTATTATAGACAGTTACTGTTTGTACACTATACATGTCCTAAGTCAATTTTATCTCTTCAATTCGTGCTCCAAAGGAAAAGCTAGAGGTGGGCGTCATGTCATGGTCGGTATAACACAGGCATGGTGGGTCGTGTGTCTAAACCGTGCCATGCCGCTATGGCCCAGCTCGCCTTCGGCGAGCCCAAGCATGCTCTATTTGCGATTCGTACCGGTCCAGATTCGATCCATTTGTACTATTGCAACGAGAGGAAATGAACTGGAGACTAACAGAGCTAAGGTAGTGGACGCAAATATTAGGGCAAAAGAACTATATTTTATTCATTCATGAACAGGTACAAAGTTATTGTCACGATAAAAACTGATACCCTAGTTCAAAGCGGCTCGGTGCGCGTGCTTGGTGTCAGTGAGTTATTCTCCACCTTTATCTATCTCCGTTGTCTCCCCTTTCTCTATATGCGAGGACTGCAAAAGGCGTCGACTATAGGGCAAACCATAACATGATGCAATGTCGACACAGAACGCCTGCCACGTGTTGTGTCTGCTTTGGGCCCATTAGATCTATTTCGTGTTGTGTCGACCAAAACACGATTCATGCAGGCGTGACGTGTAGCCCATCATACCCGATCGAGAGACTCGGTATGGCTCTGTCATTCATACAGAGCTGATCTGATCTATACGCATACGTACCATACGGTGCATGCTGTGGCACGGAGAGAAAAATAAAAAACTCGGCCCAATGCTGGGGCATAGGAAAAACACACGCGCACGCGCGAATCTCGGTCACAAAAATGAAACGGCCAGATCGATCGTCGATCCGTCTCCGTCCCACATTTCGCTATAGCTGACGAGCCCCGCGGGCCCTACGCGCCTGTGATTCCGTGAGGCGATGATGATACAACTGAACAATGTCTCGTGCCACGACAAGCGCATCCATCTCCAGCACCAGCACTCCAGCAGAACGCAACCCGAGCGAAGCGAAGCAGAGCAAACGTACGTGCTCGGCCCCGGCACCCATTGGCCGGCGAGCGCGCGCCGCACCACAGCACGGACAGTACGACCCGCGCGCCATCACCGTGCCCGCCTATCATTAAACCCCCCATGCCGCGTTGCCACTGGCCGAGGCATTATATTGCCCAGCCGGACCGCGCGCACAGGCCACTGGTCGTAACGTACGCGACGCGGCCCGCGCGAGGAGGGTGGTCCCCCGCCGCGCGCGCTGCAGCCGAGAGAGCTCGCCGTAGCGGCTGTGCGCTGCGCCTCGTGCAGACGCTCCCCGCTTGCCCCCACCTGCCCCCTGCCCGCCCGCCTGTCTTCGCCTCGAGACGGTTTATAAGCACCGTCGGTCGCCGCTCGCCACTTTCCCAGCTCATCTCTCCCCTGGCCCGGCCCTAGCTATAGCTACCGCCTAACGCGCCAGTAGCTAGATAGGCTAGCTGCTAGCCTGCCTTGTAGGTTTTGGTAGTGGATAAGTTTCGCTCGCGAGTGTGTGCGATGGGGGAGGCGCCGAGGCCCAAGTCGCCGCCAAGGTACCCGGACCTGTGCGGCCGGCGGCGGCTGCAACTGGAGGTGCAGATCCTCAACCGGGAGGTCGGGTTCCTCGAGGTGAGCAGTGAACTCATATCACTTGTGATGTAAATGTAGTACTGCTCTCGAATCTTGATTGATTTTGTTTAAAGAGAAAGGGTGCATTTTTTTCTTCTTTCTATGCGGGAAAGAGGCACTAGTAGAATGTAGGGAGGACATCTCAGGAAAAGTTCATGTGGAGAGTTCATGGGTTTGGGGGTTTCGGAACGGTGGAGTTCGTCGCGAGGCCCGAGGCACGACAAGCTCCCCTGTTCGGACGTGCCGTGTCGTACCGTACGTACCCCTTTGTCCATCGGCCTTGATTTCTTTTTTGTAGAGAGACTGCAAAAAAGTACAGTCATAAGTAATGCCATTTTCCTTCTAGTAGATGTTGTTTTCTGCTATCTTTCTTTTTGTGAAGATGTTGTTTCTGCTTAATCAGACATCAAGCATTTGGATTTGATTTCTGAGCATTACAGTGTAGGAGATTGCAAGTGCAGTCTATTTCCAAATTCTGTTCTTGCTCTCTTTGCGTCTGGTTGAAACTCTGGGGTATATGCCAGTGAGCAAAAAAAAGCTTTCAGATTTCTGCTGCTAATGAGTCGTTACATCACCTGGCACCGGCAATCAATAGGTAGATGCTGCTGCTGCTGCGCATTGCTTGTCTTTCTTTACTGCTTCCATTCATGGCACATGGAGTACGACTGTATGAGCCATGTGTCTCGGCCTGACTGGGACTCGCTTTTTGCAGCAAGAGCTACAGGGACTTGAGCGGACTCAGCCGGTCTCGAGGTGTTGCAAAGAGTATGCTCTGTTTCCCTTTCTGCTTTCTCATTACCACTGGCAGTGCTTGTTTGGCTCAGATGAGCAAGTGGCCTGTTCTTGTTCATTCTAGTTTCAAGCTAAATGCAATTTAAAAACAGCAGTTCACATTGCTCTATGTTTATTTGATTCCAGAGTTTACTAAGCAGTTCACCTGGTCTAATTAAGAAACAGGCTTTCAATTCTTTTTTGGAGGGAAGCATAACAACTATATTTTGGTCTGATTTGTAGCAGTTGTGTACTTGTGCTTCCTACATTCTATACCCTGAGCTTGAAACAGGATAAGCTCCAGCAAAAAAGAATGCAAATTGCTCTGTTTACTTTTTAGGTGAAGAAAAATAGAAAATCACTTCAAGAAAAAGAGAGACTTCCTGACAGATGTTCGTCAACCCAACATTTAAAAAAAAAGAGAACTGCTCCAGATGAATTGCAACATTTACTATACTTTGATTTCCCTGAATATCTATTCTTAATAATTAGTAATAACTTCCGGCTGGTGGTCCAAAGGTCAACATTTGTACTGTTCAAACATGGCCTACATTTCTATTTTGTTCTTTTGGGATTGTACTATGTCTATTATTTGATTCCAATGTTGCTCACAAAATTGCTAATGCTCTAGCATAAATATTCGGCAGTGTCAACGAATTTGTCAGTGCAAAGACAGACCCACTTATACCAATGTATGATCCCTGGACTTATTTTTCGCATATCATTGTAGTTTCCAATGTTGTTGACCAGTCTTTTCCCCGGGCCTTACTTTCCAGAAACAAAAGAAAGCACAGATCTTGCAGTCTCTATCGGTGGATCAGGTTCGATACTCTTCCTTTGTACATGTTTCTGGATTGATGGACAAAAATACTCAAGCTTGTTAAATGCTTGTTTCAATTTGAACAAACTTTGAATTGAGCTATGCTTTGAGATGATATGGTGAATAAGTAAAATAGGTTATCAACTGTAGTAACAAAGTATAACAATGCGCCAGTTTGTTGCTATGTTCCTGCTGAAGCAAATAAACAGTCAACAGCATCTTTTTGTTAGGGAAACAGTCAACACCATCTTACCACCATTTGAATGTGATAGTCAATATGCATCATGAAGAACTTAGGTGTATATCCTCTGGCCTTGTAAAAAGCCAGAACTCACAAACTTCTTATTTAATCTACCGTTCTGTTGTTGTCGAACACTCGACCAGTTGGTAGAAACATACCACACCGAAAAAGTAAATTGTCAGATATGTCATACTTTAATACTACATGATATCTGACAGTAGTTGCCTTCTTTCGATGGGAAAAGTGAGGCTATCTGACATCAGTTATGGACCTTGTGGTGGCATCAAAGCATATATTTACAGTCTTTAGGGGAGCCTATGCTGTTCTAAGTACTTCTTCACTATTTACATGACAAATGCCACCTTTTTCTTTCAACAGTTCTTGCAAAATGATTTGCACTATTGCAATACTCAGCTTCCAAAGAAAAAAAATCTAATTCTGTGCAGATCAAAATTGTGCACTTGCTTGTCATGCTTGTGCTGCTGGTGCCGGTGCTTGCCAAGGCCAAAGAGACCAAGCTGCTTCAGTAGTTCTTGCTGCTCCTGCTGCGACACGTCGTGCTGTAGGCCGAGGTGCAGCTGCCTAAAGACCCCTTCGTGCTGCAAATCCCACTGCAGCTGCTGCAGCCCCGGTTGCTGCGCCTGCAGCCTTCCCAGCTGCGACTGCGACTGCAAGCCACAGTGCGGCACAGGCTGCGGCCATTGCCGACCGCGGTGCAGCAGCTGCTGTACCAGCGACTGCTGCGGCTGCGCCAGCTGCAAGCCGAGCTGCTGCTGCAGCACCGAGCAGTGCTGCGGCAGCTGCGCGGACTGCTCGTGCTCTTGCCCCCGGTGCTGCAGCTGCTCCGGCTTCTCCAAGTGCTCCTGCGCGCGGTGCTTCAGCTGCCTCGACGTCTTCAAGCAGTGCCTGAGCTGCCGGTCGTCGTGCTGCAAGGGGCAGCCTTCCTGCTGCAAGTGCCAGTCGTCGTGCTGCGAGGGGGAGCCCTTCTGCTGCGGCAGAGGAGCGTGCTGCTGCTGCAGGTCGTGCCTCAGCGCGCCGGCGCCGTCGTGCCCCGAGTGCTCCTGCGGGTGCGTGTGCTCCTGCCCCAAGTGCAAAGATGGATGCCGGTGCCCGTCGTGCGGTAATCCGTGCTGTGCCGGTGGATGCTTATGCTAAACTAGACCATTAATTTATTAGTATTGTTGTTGCTCTTCTTTTTGTGTTTATCAAGTTATTAGGCATTTGATTTAAGTAAAACGTTGTTAGTATATGGTACTTACTGTAAAGAATTAACTTGGGCGCCAAATGTTATGTGAAATTAAAGCGTTAATTGTAGGTATTTTTGACCGTCAGGGCTTAAATCTCAAGTAAAATTCTCTCATCCGGTAGGGAAATGGTGCAGAACCCGCTTATCCATTTGTTCCTCTAACCAAACTAGGAAGAGTCTACTTTCGAGGTCAACGATCCAAGACCCGAGCAACACATCATTCAACGAATCACGTTTAAGTTCGCTGTATATTGTTAAGGAACCTCGCTATCGAATAGTCCGGGGTTCTCGAACAGATCTGAATTGGAGAACACACGTGTTTAGGGAGAGCAACAGCGGAAATTCTTTATTGCTAATGATTTCTGGTACATAGGGGGGATCCCCCTCCTCCTTTTATAGCGCTCACCTAGGGTTTAGGCTAAGGGACCACATGGGCCTTCAATGGGCTATTAGGGTTTCCCAACACTCCCCCTTGGGCCCTTTGCCGTGAGATGCATATGCCTCATTAAAACTCCAGAAAAACCCAGTGGGAAAAATACTTGGAGAAAGAGAACATAGCATACGCTTACTATGTTGCACGAATTGCCTCGTTAAAAACCTTATGCAAGAAAACTTCATAAAAAACTTGCTAAGGAAAAGAGTACAATTCTCCCAACTTCAATTGCTAATCTTCAAGATTCATATTGGGTATTCATAATTCATGCTTGAGATTCATGTGGGAGTATGTGAAATATCTCCCCCTGAAATCTGCACTTCTCTAAGTCTCATCATCCCAATTCCTTTCACACACCTTTCAAAGGTAGATGCTGGGAGTGATTTAGTGAACAAATCTGCAAGATTTTCATATGACTTAGTATGCAATATCTTGATCTCGTTCATCTTATGCAATTCATGAGCATAGAAGAACTTGGGGTTGATATGCTTCGTGAGATTGCTCTTCACATAACCCATCTGTGCTTGGGCAACACAAGCTGCATTATCTTCATAAATGATTGTGGGAGTTTGCTCAATGTTCAAACCACATGACTTCTGGATGTGGTGAACCATTCTTCTGAGCCATGCACATTCACGAGATGCTTCATACAAAGCGATGATTTCCGAGTGGTTTGTCGACGTCGAGATGAGAGTCTGCTTAGACGACTTCTAAGAAATTGCTGTTCCTCCACATAGGAAAACATAGCAGTTTGTGACTTGCCAGTATGCGGGTCTGATAAATACCCAACATCGGCATAGCCAACCAAATTCAATTCATTATTTCTTCTAAAGAACAGACCGAGGTCTTTGCTTCCTTGGAGGTAATGGAAGATATCCTTGATCCCTTTCCAATGCCTTTTGGTGGGTTACGCAGATTGCATCGAGCTAGCAAATTCACAGTGACGCAATGTCAGGCTGGTGCTATTTGCAAGGTACATGAGCGCTCCAATTGCACTCAGATATGAGAATTCTGCTCCCAGGACTTCCTCCCCCTCTTCTCTAGGTTTGTATGGGTCTAAGTCTGCTTGGAGTGACCTTCCGACCATTGGAGTCTTCGCAGGATATGCTTTTTCAAATCCAAACCTTTCCAACACTTTCTGCGTGTAGGTTGATTGATGTACCAAGATTCCTCCTTGGACATGTTCAAGCTGCAAGCCTAAGCAAAACTTGGTTTTACCCAAATCTTTCATTTCAAACTCAGACTTCAAGTATGAGCATGCCTCTTCAATTTCTTCATCCGTCCCAATGATGTTCAAGTCATCTACATAGACGGAGATTATCTGAGAATCCATTCGGGATCATTGTATAAACACACATGGACAATCTTCACTGTTTGTGTAGCCTTTCTTACAGAGAAAGTCACTCAAGCGATTATACCACATTCTTCCTGACTGCTTCAGCCCATACAGTGATTTTTCCAATTTCACACTGTACAGGTTTCTATTTGCTCCGTCTTGGTTCGGGATAGGGATTCCTTTTGGTACTTTCATGTATATCTCCGAATCCAAGTTTCCATACAAATATGCTGTGACAACATCCATTAGCTTCATTCTCAACTTCAAGTTGACTGCCATTGAGATTAAATATCTAAAGGTAATTCCTCCCATGACCGGAGAATATGTTTCTTCATAATCAACTCCAGGACGTTGAGTGAAACCTTGAGCTACAAGCCGTGCTTTGTACCTTACAACTTCGTTGTTTTCATTTCTCTTCCGAACAAAGATCCATTTGTGACCTACGGGGTTTATATAGGGAGGTGTGCGGCATACGGGCCCAAACACCTCTCTCGTGTTCAGAGAGACTAACTCTGCAGTGATTGCCTTTTCCATTCTTCCCAATCTAGCCTTTTCTTGCACTCTGCGAGAGATGCAGGCTCGGGATCATGATCAATGATCGAGGCAATCTTCTTTGCAAAGTATGCATCAACATTGACTGTTGCCCTATTCAGGGATTCTCCTGTTATTACAAAGTTTATGGCCATTTCTTCATGGGGTGCTTCATGTAGTTCTACTTGCTCTTCGCTGCTATTCCCTATCGCAGGAGCAAGTTCCTTTAGCTTTTCATCGCCTATGTGTGCGCACACATTATTTTCGGTGGCTTCCTTCAGTGGAAGATTCAAATCCGGAATTGCCTTTCTGTTGGCTTCTTTCAGTGCAGTCTCAACTGCTCCCCTTCTTTCCTTAGGGCATTTTCGTGATTGGTTGTGGTAAGTCCTCTCGCTTGATTTTCTCAGACGTCTCGGGTACTTTGGGTTTGAGGTGCAGATTTCTGTTCTTTTTCTTTGAGGCCTCTGAGCAGGTTGAGGATACCTTCTATTTTCTTTGGTATTTCCACCTCTCTGGTGCATTCCTTGCGGGTACATGCGACTTAACCACGCCCTTGGATCACAAAAATGATCAGGCAGTTCATTTGCTAAATTCTGCAAATCAATTATCTTCTGGACTTCTTGATTTGCTTCATTAGTGCGGGGGTCATGTGCGGGGATCCAAGTGGAATGCCATATGATTTCGGCATTTTTCATCCAAAGGTTGATTTCTCCCCTAATGACGGAAGCGATCCTCGTCAAAGATGCAATCGTGAATCGGGTGTATGCAAGTCTCGATCATGGGTTCCAAATACGATTATGGATGCACTCTCATAACCAACGATATCCCGGACTTGCGGAGAGGGCCCATTCTTTGTCACGAGAGGGTTGTATAGGTACATATACCATACACCCAAATTTTCTAAGATGGGAGATCTTGGGATGATCCGTGCACAAGTGCATAGGAGAATGGATGTTGTAGGCCGACGGTGCGAAATTGATAAGAGCTGCTGCGTGCGAGCTGCGTGTCCCCAACAAGTGTTGGGCAAGTTACAACTCTGCAAAAGCGGTCGGCAATGAACTTAATCCTCTTTATTAGTGCTTACGCTAGTCCATTCTGCGTATGGGCGTGCGTGCTGAGTGCTCAATCTGCTATCCCTGTTCTTTGTGCAATAATCATCAAATGCCTTTGAAGTAAATTCTCGGCATTGTCCATTCTAATGGACTTCACGCGATGATCGGGAAAGCATTCTTAATTCTTATGATCTGCGAGATCAGTTTTGCAAAAGCATGGTTTCTTGTTGACTACAAGCATACATGCGACCATTTCGAGGAAGCATCGATGAGCACCATAAAGTATCGAAAGCGGCCGACGGCAGGCTGAATCGGACCGCAAATATCCCCTGGATGCGTTCCAGGAATGCAGGGATTTCACTTTGCACTTTCATGACAGAGGGTCTAGTTATAAATTTCCTGGTGGCACATGCAGGGCACACAAAATCTTCATGATTCGGGAAATTTTTAACATTAATACCATGACCTTGTGAGTTGTTCACTATATTTCTCATCCTTCTAAGACCAGGATGGCCTAATCTACCATGCCATAAAGAAAATAACTGAGCTTCTAAAGCAGTTTTCAAGGAAGTATACACTTGGTGCATGAATATTCGTGTAGTACAACCCGATTCATATAAGGGACATTTTTCTAATACCATTTTTCCACATACCGCGTGCTTCACAATGCACAAGTATTCTTTGCCATTTTCTTCATTGGTTTCTACGTGAAAACCATTGGCGCGGATGTCTTTAAAGCTTAAGAGAGTGCGCGTTGATTCGAGGTACAAAGGGCTTCTTCAATTACGAGTTGTACCCATAGGCAATATAATAGTGGCTCTTCTGAGCCGATTACATATAGTCGCTTCTTGCGATCGTAGTAATCTTTCGGCGTTCTTCGTGATCATTGGAAATACTTAGACTCTCTTAAGATGGTATTTGTTGTGCCACTATTAACAATGCATATCTCTTCCATTTAGGCGCTACGATTTCTAGATAAAGAAATATAATTCTAATCAGATAGAGGCAAAAACAATCCAAATATTACTTGCAAATTTGAAGAATACTGGAATAAAGAATAAATTGCGTATTTATTCATGAAAGAAGTATGCTCTTCTAGAGCTTACCGCTCATTATTCAAAAGAAAATGCTAACAACCATAATCTAAAAGAGAATGCGATTCATGCATTTAAACGGCAGCGCACGGTTTGATCGATCTGCTCGACGGTAGGTTTCGCGTCCTGCGAGGACCCTAGACCAATCGCAGTACGGAGCTTCTTGCCCCCAAGAACTATCTTCACGTTCGATGCCCAAGTGAGGTATTTCTGACCGTGCGGGGCCAGTTCTTCAAACTCACGATTTACGATTCATGATTTCAAAATTCTAATTTAGATTACTGCGTGTAATCTGATAGAAAATGGTTGCAAAAACATAAAGTGCAGAAAAATTAAATTGCTATGCATTGCAATATCTTAAATAAAGCAACGGATTCAAAATTCATAAAGAATATTCATAAAACGGAGAAATAAAGCTAGAAAAATTAAAACAGAGCCAAATTAATCTTCTGGCAATTTTTCAAAAAATTTCTGCTATTTTTCCAAAATTTTCTAGCAATCTTTCCTTTTTCTTTTCTTTCTTTTCTTTTCCCCTTTTTTTTTCTTTTCCTTTTCTTCCTTTCTTTTTATTTTCGGCGAACCGGCCATTGGGCCTCCGGCCCATTACGTCTTGCGACAGCTGAGGGTAAACCCTAGCCGCCATGCCTGTGCGCCGCCTCCTTTTCATTTTCTTTTGCGGACGTCGGCAGGTGGGAGATGCGGCGACCGACAGCGGCTTTCGGCGGCGGTGGTGCAAGCCGAGGCGAGGCTACGGCGGCGTGCGTGCGGGACCGAGGCCAAAGGGACGACGTCGCGCGAGTGGCGGTGGCGGGAAAACCGCGCGTCGCGGCGCCGACGCCTTTTTTTTGACGCGCGTGCCTGGAGTGCGCCTTGGCGGCGTGATCGGCAGACTTGCCGGTCGGGGCGAGGTGCGGTGGCGGCGCGCGTCGGTCGGCGGCGTCATGCGCAAGAAAGGCTCCGTCGCGCGTCTTTGGTGGAGCCGGTCGCGCGACGCTGCTGCGAGGCCGAGCCGGCCGCGGCGGCTCGCGGCACCGCCGGGCGTGGACAAGGGCGCTGGGTGGCGGCGCGGCTTCTTGCCTTTGCGTCACGGGCGATGGTGACGACCTGCCGGACGGTGACGTCTCGTGCGGCTGCGACTGCGGCGGCGCACAGGGGAGATGGCACGGTTTCATCGGGCGTAGCCACCGCTTCCTCGGGCTACGCCGAGCAACTTCGTGCTCAACCGGCGGAGCGCAGATGCCGGCGCGCTTCGTGCGCGGTGCCAACCGAGCCTTCCACAAACACCTTTGGACAGGTCACACTGTTTTACTTCCTCCAAGCTGTCTAGGATCACCAAGATCCAAGAGTAATAAACCTCGCACAAGTTCTGTCTCTTGGTTCACTATGCAAATCACAAAACTAGACACTGACTTGGAGCTTACACACTTAGGGAAGTATGAAGATTTTTGTGTGAAAATGAAGCACAGACTCCTTTTTGAGAATGAGAGCTATATGTTAATACCAATATGTAAGGAGTTCATGTATTTTGCAGGTAGATGGCTTAGGAAATGCTTATATAGCCATTTTGAGTGAATATAGCCGTTACACTGCACGATGAGCCGTTGGGCGTGTCGGATGTCGAAACAACGAGAAAAACACACGCACAACGGACTATGTATCGGTGCTTAGCGATCTCGGGTATGTGTATGACGGACCAAATTTCGAGTTCACGACGGACCAAATATTTTAGTCCGCAGATACATGGGTTGATCAAGAAGATGGTCCGCATACAAGCGAGAGATATATATGAGTATCGACTAAGAGGCTTGGTCCGTTACACATGACTTTCAAGAGATTTTGCTTAGACATAGAGACCTATATGCGCGGACCAAAATTTTGGTCCGTCATACAGGACAAAGCCACGATTTGCGAGCATATAGACACATGTACCGGACCAAATTTTTGGTCCGTAATGCATGGACTTAAGAGAAGAAAGGTTACGGCGAGAAGACACATGTACTTGGACCAAATTTTTGGTCCGTAATGCATGGACTTTAGAAAAGATCCAAGAACCTTTTTCAATTATAGATAAAAATTATCCCGGCTTTTCAATCTAGCAACGGTTTTAAAGAAATTAAGCACAAATATTTTGTTTGTTTCTGAGTAAAAGCTTCTTTTAAAGATGGAGAAAAAGCTTATTTTAGGTTTCGATCAAAAGAAACATCAAATATTTTAGTCCGCCAAAACTTATATACCGAAAGGGATGCTGGGACCAAATTTTTGGTCTCTTGAGGATAGGAAACCTAAGACATCTTTGGTCCGATCTTGAGAAGCGAGAATAGCATGTATCTTGGGACCAAAATATTTGGTCCGTCATACTGATGCAGACTTCGACTAAGATATTTTTTGGAAAAGTTTGTTTAAGAATATGTGGATATCAAAGCGAGTAAATTCTAATCAAGAGCGGATGTACAAAGGAAATTTTGACAAAGAATAAATTCAAGGTTTGCAACGAATGATAGATAGGTAAGAATGAAGAATATAGATAGGTAAAGATTTGGTCCGATTGGACTGGAAAATATAGTTTGAAAATGATATAGATTGAGTGTCTTTTGCTCCAAGTGATCTGGTTTTGCCTTTGCCTATCAAACTATATCCTTGTGCTAAGTCCCTCTTTTGAACAACTATTCAAAGACAAAACACTTAAGCTATAAACTATAAACACCTTCCAAGACATAAATTATAAACTAGACCTTAATCTTGTTGTCCTAGCTTATTTCATCATAAATTCCAGCTCACTTTCTTCAGGCTTTGAATATTACTAACTTAGTCATCAATACCAAAACCAAAATAATATAAAGATAAATTTGAGGGGTGCCTAGATGCTATCAATCTCCCCCTTTTTGGTAATTGATGACAACATACCTTTTAGTTAGTAATATCTTATTTATTCTGCAAAAGCGAGTTAATTTGAATATCTTGTGGCGAGAATAGATAGTGAATTTGCTCCCCCTTAATGAAAGCATTCATATCAAAGTAGAGAATCTGAGCATATTATCTAAACAGTTGAACAAATCACACCATAAACATAGCACAGAACAATTAAAACTCAGAACAAATATCCATAACAGAAATATAAATAAGCTAGGCTAGCTTAAAATGAAGGCTTTTAGCTAAGGTTTTTCTCCCCCTTTGGCATCAATAGCCAAAAAGGGTCCCTACTTTCGCCTTGAAAAGAGTCTTTTGAGCTGGTCCTGAGCTTTGCTTTTCTTTGGAGGAGAGGCGGTTGTTCATTAGTATCTTCTTGGCTTGGATTTTCGGCCCTTGAGACATAGCTCGATCATGCCAACTTGGATAGTGCAGGTCTCTTGGTGGATAACCAACGATTGAAGATCGACTGAATCTGGTCAAAGAATCACTCATATTGCGAGTCTCGGCAAGGGCGTCGCCCACATCATATGTGACATCATGTGCTAGGTGAGCATAGTCTAGCAAGGCATCTTGATGGCTTCGAGTTAGATGGTCTAATTGGTGTCTCATCCATAGCGATTGCTTGTATGAGATGTGCTTGCACCTTCCACTTGATTTCTTAGTCTCTTGTAGTGGTCATCCATCTTACGGTTCATATCATACAATCATCCTTGATCAGATTTTGAGTAGTATCAATCATTGGACATCTTGTCTAAGATCTTCTTGATTTTTGCTTAGGTGGTCAAATCTTGACATGGCTTCATTATAAATTTCATTTCTTCCTCATGCCTTTGAGCTTTGTATTACGATCTTCCATGTATCTAGATTGAAATCCCTTTGATCGGCATAGTATTGTTGCTCAAAGTTGGAAAACCAGGGAAGGTGAGTTTCAAAGATGTTTTCTTGAGCTTGAAATGTGTTGTTTTGTCCTTGCTCATCATACTTGGGAGAGGATGAGTTGGGGTGCGATAGTCAAACAAGCTTTCCCAACCGAAATGTATTCCTTTGATCATGCTCGGGATGAGTGAAGTTGAAGGATAGACGAGTTCATATGGTTGGGGTACTTGAGATGGCATACTAGACCCTCGACTTCATTTTCATTTGCTCCTGGTCTGAAACTCTGCGCTTCCGTGAACCTTGCTGCTGCAGCTGCTTCTTGAAGTTGATAAATTTGATGTTCTTCATCTAAGGTTCTATCAACTGAGCTTGAAAGCTTTTGAGTAGCAGCATCATCTGTGTTCCATGATTCACTTCCATAAATTACTTCAGTTGCTTCTTGAGATGGCTGGCTCAGTGTCTTCCCTTTTTCCTTTTGAACACTAGGTTCTCTGTCATTTCTGCTCTTATCAGATATATGATGACTTTCATACTCTTGATGATAGCTTTCATAGGACTGATGCCAAAAATCACTTTGTTGTGCTTGGGAAAGACTTCTAGCACTATTTCTGTCAAACTCATTTTCAGCCTCAACCCTTTCTTCACTTTCTTCTTCGGGTTCAAATGGTTGATTTTCTGCCACTCTTTGAAGAAACCCAGAAATCCTTAGATTTTGTCGATGCTTTGATGCATCTTGTATTTCTTCGGAAAGCATTTGAACTCTTTATTTAGGTCATCTTGAGAAATAATGCCTTGAGCCAACAAGACACCCGTGATTAACTGGGCAAAAGGCAAAGAGCTGCTGAACTTTTTATAGATGGCTTCCTCCATCTGTCCAAAGAAATAATCAGCTAGATCTATAGGCTGTCTTGACAGAATCAGGTGTAGCAACCAAGCTAAAACTGAGGTGATTCCTTCTTTATATCCAGACTTGGGATATATAGAGTGTCTTAATATTAAGAGCAGAACCTTGGCTTCTTCAGACAGACAAGACACCCTATTTGGATTAAAATCCTTACTTAAGGTATCTTTGTATATATGCCCTGACACTTGTAAATCTGGCATGTCCCCACTTTGTCTCCACCTTTGATGTGGATACATCTTTTCAAAGATCCTTGTCCTATTTGCACGAGGACTAGAAGCTCCTATTCTTGATTCAAGCGGGATGATCTGATTTTCCTTATTTTTCCATTCATAGTGAACATGATGTATTTCCTTTGTTTGTTCACTAGTAGAAGCATAAAACTCTAAAGTCCTTGAAACACTCCATGGAATTGTTTTATTTAACATGATTCCTACTAGTCCGAGAGTGGAGTTTATGCAATCATACAACCCGGATGATCCAATGATATTGTTCACTTGATCCCAATCTATATATTGGTGATTTGTGAGCAGTAAATCGGCTTTCCTTTTCCATCTCTTACATTTAGATAGGCATAGTAAATGTTTTTGTGTAAAAGGACACAAAATTTTCACCTCGGGTGGCCTTGACTCGGGAACGGACCTTTTCAGCGACCAACCGAACTGCTCTTAACTTCTTAGAATTAAGTTTTCCCAATTCTTCATTACTAAGAATATCAATCTCAGAGATCAGTTCCGTGCTTTCTGAGGATGATTCACTGTCGGGTTCATAGGGATTATCCTCAGAGGATGACTCAGAGTCAACTATCTGCTTTCCTTTTCTTGGATGAGAGGTCACTATTTTTTGGTTTGGTCGAGCAGCATTATGAACATCAGGGATTATAACTGGTCCTTGAGGTTGTTCAGGCATATTTGTTTCAGAAGATGAACTAGATCTTCTTTGCTTTTTACTCTTAACTTTATCAAAGATCTTTCCAATCAAGCCCCTTTTGTCAGGATTCTTTGACCTCATTTTTGCTTTCTGACTTAGACACGGACTAATTGCTCAGACTCAGGACCAGGCTCTCTTCAAACAAAAGAACAGACCTAAAAGGAAGAACTAAATCTAAGCACTAGGTCTAGGGTTTGAAATATGAAGAGACAAAGAGAAGTTCTAAGGAACTTCTGAGTTTGAAGGAGATTCTTGCGCACAAGGTCGGCGATCACCGTTGCCAAGATCGGTCGGGATTTGCTTGGTGAAGAAGAAAGAAACTTAGGTTCGAGAGAAGTTTTTGCGCAAGCAAGGCAATAATCAAGGAGGTTTTTGATGGAAGAAGTTACTGCATTGAATGCATTGGCAGAAGTAAAGGCTTTGGGAACTAACACCTTTTAACCAGGGTGGTTGAAGAGGAGCAGAGCAGTGGGACCCCTTCTTTTTAAAGTCTGTTTGGCAGGAGCCAGAGAGTCCCAAAGAGATAAGGACATGATAGCAATAGGTAAGACCTAAAGCAATAGGTAAGATTTTGAACGACTTTTGAAATCTTGAGAGGAGAACAAGGAATTTTATTTAAGCTTGGTGCAAATTGTTTGAGTTTAGATAAGAGTTAAGACTTAGAGGTATTTAAACATGAAGCGGACTTGACTTAAATGGATTTGGACAGGTTACAATTTGGTAGGACCAAAAGCTTTGTACTTAGTCGGACAGTTTAGTCCAGCTGGTATTAAGATCAAAGCTCTTATTATCGACGGACCAAAAATTTAGTCCGTGAGCATTGTCAGTTTATTTTGAGATTAGTCCGATCCAAGCAGGAACCTGTAACTTGAGTTGTTCTCAGTCTGCATCATGTCTATATTTTTTTAAAAAATTAAAGATAAGATATATATCTGAGATCAATAACCAAATACAACAGACAAAGAGCTTTAGTGAATGTTTGAGTTTGATAATCAAGTAAGCTTAAGTATTTCTTTAAACTAAGCTTATCTGAAGAACTCAAGTACTTTAATATGGACACATTGTTAAAAAAGCAGATGAAAGCGTAGGATTCCTTTAAATCCTTTGATTAGATAAGGAAGATCAGAGTGAGTTTTTGTAGCAGCAGTTTTATTGTAGTTCAGTACAAACTTTATTTTAAGTCCATATTGTGTAGTCAAAACAGAGATCTGTCGACCTAGAGCCGCGAAAGATACCAACAGAATGTTTTGAGCGACTAGTCGAAGTTATGTTTAGCGACGTACACGTATGAATAGCCATTTAATTTAGAAAACATACAAGATCCAGTATTTTGAACACGAATTTTTTTATTTATAAACATTGTCGGCTTACATAGATGATATGGGACAAGGCAGAGGCGAGGACTAGTTTCCTCCCCACGCGCGCCTAAAGCTTCTATGGCGTGGCTCGGCCTGGATAGAGTGGGAAGACTTCAAGAAAAGCATCTCTGCCTCACTTGTCTCAGCAACAGCCCTTTCTTGACTAGCTCTTCGAGCACGATCGAACTCCTTCGAGTTTTGCGAGTTCGAGGTTGTCCCGATCATCGTTGTAGGGTCTCTTCGACATGATGAGGAGCTTAGTTTAGAACAGAAGAGAGAAGAGATAAGTTAAGGATTCCATCTTCAGGGTCTCTGGTATGCCTTTTATAGCCATTGTGATGAGAAAGAAGTAAATACAACAAAATCCAGCGACTTTGAAGTTAGAGCGATACGGAAAAGCTGGGAGTTACGGAAAACGAAACGATATTTTCACAGAAAATTATGCAAAGCTGGGGCAAGAAATCAAGGGAAATGAGCATTAGGATATATATGGTAAACAAAAGTGCTCCCCCTTAGTCAGATATTATCGAGCAATATTTGAAAAAGCAATGATATTTAGTTCATTTCTTAATTTTGAAAATTTGGCCTCATCAAGCGGCTTAGTGAAAATATCAGCCAATTGGTCCTCAGTTCTTACATGACTAAGCATAATATTTCCTTTAGCAACATGATCACGGATAAAGTGATGTCTAATTTCTATATGCTTAGTTCTGGAGTGTTGGACCGGATTGTTTGCTATTTTCACTTTGCACTTTCATTATCACATAACAGAGGTACATTATCAAATTTTATACCAAAATCCAAAATGTTTGTTTGATGAATAAGATTTGAGCACAACAACTTCCAGCAGACCACATATTCGGCCGGCAGTGGATAGTGCTCTTGAATTTTGCTTTTAGAAAACCAAGAAACTAAAGACCTTCCAAGCAAATGACGGCTCCACGAGGTGCTCTTACGATCAATCTTGCATCGGCATAATCGAATCTGAGTAGCCTAGAAGCTCAAAGGAGCACCTTTGGGGTACCATAAACCAATATTAGAAGTAAATTTAAGATATCTAAATATTCTTTTCTGACACTCAGTGAATTTCTTTAGGAGCGACTTGAAATCTAGCACACATACACACACTAAACATGATATCGGGCCTAGATCTTTGTCAAGTATAGTAAAGAGCCTATCATGGATCTAAAAGCTTCGATCTCAGACTTACCTCCCACATCTTGATCAAGATGTGTATTAGTAACCATAAGTCTTTATGATCTTGCATTCTTCCATTTTGAAGCGTTTGAGAAGATCCTTAGTATATTTTTCTTGCGAAATAAAGGTTCCTTCCTTTAGTTGCTTGATTTGAAATCCCGGAAAGAATGATAGTTCCCCAATCATAGACATCTCGAACTCTTTGGCCATCATATCACCAAATTCTTTACAAAGAGAAGTATTAGTACTGACCAAAGATAGTATCATCAACATATATTTGACAAATCATTAATGTTCCATTGATGTCTTTTAAAAACAATGTTGGATCAACCTTTCCGAGTTTGAAGTCTTTATTGAGTAGAAAATCTCTAAGGCGTTCATACCAAGCTCTAGGAGCTTGTTTTAGACCATAGAGAGCCTTAGATAATTTATACACGTGGTTTGGCAAATTTGGATCTTCAAAACCAGGTGGTTGTTCAACATAGACAGTTTCATCAATGAATCCATTTAGAAATGCACTTTTACATCCATTTGAAAAGAGTGATATTAAAATGAGTAGCAAAGGAAAGAAGGAACCGAATTGCTTCAAGACGAGCCACTGGGGCATAGGTCTCTCCATAGTCCAGTCCTTCTATTTGAGTAAATCCTTGAGCTACAAGTCTGGCTTTATTCCTTATCACCACTCCATTTTCATCTTGCTTATTTCTGAACACCCATTTTGTACCAATAACATAGTGATCCTTTGGGCGATTGGTTAAACTCGGACTTTGTTTCTTTCAAAGTTGTTAAGTTCTTCTTCCATAGCAATAATCCAATCAGCATCTTCTAGTGCTTTTTCCTCTGTTTTAGGCTCAATACACGAGACAAAAGAGTAGTGTTCACAGAAAGAAGCTTGTCTAGAACGAGTTTGAACACCCTTCTTGAATTCACCAATGATTTGATCGAGGATGATCTTTAGCAATGGTATGATGGCTTTTGATGAGAACAGGATGATCTTGCTCTTTTCATCTTCTTCTTCCTCTTGTGTTCCATCATGAGGCACTATTGATTGAGTGGGAGTTCATCCTTGTCTTCTTTTGGTGAATATCTCCACTTCCATCTTCTTCATTGCTTGTGCCAAGCCATCGTCTCCTACATCATCTAAATTCTCATGCTCACCTTGTGAGCCATTAGATTCATCAAACTTTACATCATAAGTTTCTTCTACCAGTCCAGTGGTATTATTAAAGACTCTATATGCTTTGAATTTAGAGGAATATCCTAGCATGAAGCCAAGGTCACATCTAGTTTGAAATTTTCCCAAATGAGTTCTCTTTTTATAGATATAAACTTTACAACCAAACACACGAAAATATGATACATTTGGTCTTCTTCCTACCAAGAGTTCATAAGGAGTTTTCTTAAGCAATCTATGAAGATATAGTCTATTTACCGCATGACAAGCAGTACTAATTGCTTGACCCAAAAGCATCGAGGTTTCATATTCATCTAGCATAGATCTAGCCATTTCAATCAAAGTTCGATTTTTCTTTCAACTACTCCATTTTTTGGGGAGTATAAGTTGCGAGAGTTCATGCTTAATTCCTAATTCATCACGGTATTCAATAATATTTGTGTTAACGAACTCGGATCCATTGTCACTTCTTATTTTCTTGATGGGACAATCAAATTCATTTGAGCCCTTTTTGCAAAAGTTTTGAAGATTTTTCCAACATCACTTTTGTTTGGCAAAAGAATACCCAAGTAAATCTGGAAAAGTCATCAACAATTACTAAGCAATAAGAGTTACCACCAATCTTTGGCATATGAGGTGGAACCAAACACATCCATATCACGAAGCTCAAGTGGTCTAGTGGTGGACATGATACTTTTAATTGGATGAGAATTAGCTACTTGTTTGCCTGCTTGACAAGCACTACATAGCTTATTCTTTTCAAATTTGACATCTTTCAAACCCACCACAAGCTCATTTTTGAAAAGCTTCTTTAGGTTAGACATACCTACATGCCCGACAGACGCTGTGCAAAGCCATCAGAGGGAGACTTTAGCTAACGAGCAGGTTGAGATACATGAGGAGTTAGATTTGAAATCTACTAAATAGAGATTTTGAAATCTGAATCCTTTGAATATAAGTTTTCATTTTTATCAAATCTGATTTACCCCATCAGTGAAGTTACAATGAAATCCAAGATCACACAATTGAGCAGCGGACAATAAATTGAAGTTTAAGGAATCAACGAGAAGAACATTGTCAATAGAGTGATCATTTGATATGGCAATTGTCCGCGTTTTGGGAGCGCCAGGCAAGTAAATTTAATAAGTCTAGAATTGTGCGTTCCACTCCTGAATGGTTAGACTCGGAGTCCAAGATGTATCTTGGTTGGTGAAGGTCCCTACTCCGATTCGTGTGTGGTGGTGTTGTATTACTCTTGAGTACGGATAGTGCACAAAGTTTTACAAGCGAGAATGCCAATGGCTTAGCGAGATGGGTTTGATGGCGCTCTCTCCCTTTCTTGTTCTTGCTCGTTGCCCCTCTGAATCGTTTAGCCCTGCCTCCTTTTATACATAAGGAAGGCGGGTTACATCGAGTTAGGAGGAAGCGAGGTGACCTACGCTAGGAGCTCCGGTCCTTAAATCACGTGGGTGAGTCGCCACCGTCTTGCCCATCTTGGGTTGGTAGCCTTGGTGGTCGGGAGGTTAGGTATTTCGGGAAGTAGCGTACTTGCCTCTGTGATCCTTGCGAATCTTGGCGTCGAGTGCGTGGCGTTGGTCTTTGCCTCGGGAGGGAGCGTCGCTCGTCTTTGTCGTGGCCGGTTGATGAATTTGGAAGCTTTGTCTTCTCTGATTACGGATCTTCTTGGGAAGGAGCCACACGCCCTTGTATAGTCGCTCGATTGACCTTATTCGAAGTGCGTGGCGGTAGGCGATGAGGACGACACGCGGCACTCGGCGTTTGTCACCTTGGTTTGGTTGGGTCGGGAGATCCGCCCGCCAAGATGGGGTCGGGGCTGCGCTGTCTGGTCGGATCGCTTCCCTGGCGGTCGGGAGGCGGATGCCTTGCGATCTCATGACGATTCGGTCGTGGCCGGGCGGCGCGGCTGTTGAAGTGGAGATATGCTTGAGGCGGCTCATCGCAGGGCTGTTGGGGTATCCTTTTTATTAGTATTCGTCGATAGCCCCGAACTCCCAAGCGATTTGGCGGTCGGTTGGGGTTGAACTTGGACGAAAGTGGTGGCGGGCACTGGTAGGTCGGTCCAGCCGATCCGGTTAGCGATTCCGTCGGGTGTGCCCGTTGGATCCGGCGGCTGTCTGGAGTTTGGCGGGGCATTTGAACCGCGGGGCTTTACTTGCCTCGTTAGCGCATCGAGAGCATAGTTTGGCGCGCGCGCTGCTCGTCTTCTTAGCGCCTCGGGTTTACGGTGAAGGATGCTTCGTTTTCGGCACGCATTTACTCTGAGGCAGCTTAGCCTCCCGCCGTCGGATATATATATCGTCTGTGTAGCTTGCTTGAAGGGGCGAGAGCTTTTCTTTTGTTCTTTCAAATGGCTTGAGACATCCTCTAGTCTTTAGCCGGCGATGGCGTCATGGTGGAAGAAGAAGATCCTCTGGCGAGCTTTGGGCTGAGTTCGACCGAGCGATGGGCGAGCTCGGGAGGAAGAAGGCTGACCAGCGGCCAGCCTTACGTTGACGTCTTGCTCGAGGCGTTCAGAGGCTCGAGGTGGTAAGGGAGCCTTACGGAGGCGATGGCGCAGGCGCCGACCGTGGTTAGTGCGGCGCGTTGATGTCAGCGAGCAGCGTGAGGCATCGGCGTGTTGCCAGCGGCGTGGCGGTATCCGTCGACCGAGCAAGGGCCTACCGGCATGCGCGTCGGTGCCACCGATGCCGCACGGATGTTTGATAGGTTCTAGGCGTGGGTAGAGTCTGTAGTGGTGCGGCGTGGCCACTCTTGTATCTGTCGGATGCTTGTGTGTAAAGTTGTGTAAAGTTTGAGCTGTTGGCCTATAATGAAATTTTCTTTTCTTTATGAAAATGTCTGCGATGAGTTTGCTTTAATTTTAATCGTTGTGGATGGTGCCTTGGTCGGCCAGGCGGCCGGATGCCTCTGTGAGGTTGGTGTCAGAGTGCCTTGGTCGGCGGGGCGACCGGATGCCTCTGTGAGGTTGGTGTCAAAGTGCCTTGGTCGGCGGGGCGACCGGATGCCTCTGTGAGGTTCGGTGTCAGAGTGCTCGTTTAACGTCGTAGCTAAACGGTGCCTTGGTGGCGGGGCGGCCGGATGCCTCTGTGAGGTTACGGTGTCCAGTGCCTTGGTGGCGAGACGGCCGGATGCCTCTGTGAGTTCAGTGTCAGTGCCTTGGTTGGCGGGGCGGCCGGATGCCTCTGTGAGGTTGGTGTCAGAGTGCTCGTTTAACGTCGTAGCTAGGCGGTGCCTTGGTCGGCAAGGGCGGCCGGATGCCTCTGTGGTTCGGTGTCAGAGTGCTCGTTTACGTCGTAGCTAAACGGTGCCTTGGTCGGCAGGGCGGCCGGATGCCTCTGTGAGGTTGGTGTCAGAGTGCTCGTTTAACGTCGTAGCTAGGCGGTGCCTTGGTCGGCAGGGCGGCCGGATGCCTCTGTGAGGTTCTAGTGTCCGCGCCTTGGTGGCGGGGCGGCCGGATGCCTCTGTGAGGTTACGGTGTCGAGTGCCTTGGTCGGCGGGGCGGCCGGATGCCTCTGTGAGGTTCGGTGTCAAAGTGCCTTGGTGGCGGGGCGGCCGGATGCCTCTGTGAGGTTACGGTGTCAGAGTGCCTTGGTCGGCGGGGCGGCCGGATGCCTCTGTGAGGTTACGGTGTCAGAGTGCCTTGGTTGGCGGGGCGGCCGGATGCCTCTGTGAGGTTCAGTGTCAAGCGCCTTGGTGGCGGGACGGCCGGATGCCTCTGTGAGGTTACGGTGTCAAGTGCCTTGGTCGGCGGGGCGGCCGGATGCCTCTGTGAGGTTGGGTGTCCGAGTGCCTTGGTCGGCGGGACGGCCGGATGCCTCTGTGAGGTTCGGTGTCAGAGTGCTCGTTGCGTCGTAGCTAAACGGTGCCTTGGTCGGCAGGGCGGCCGGATGCCTCTGTGAGGTTCGGGTGTCAGAGTGCCTTGGTTGGCGGGGCGGCCGGATGCCTCTGTGAGGTTCGGGTGTCAGAGTGCTCGTTAACGTCGTAGCTAGGCGGTGCCTTGGTGGCAAGGGCGGCCGGATGCCTCTGTGAGGTTGGGTGTCAGAGTGCCTTGGTCGGCGGGGACGGCCGGATGCCTCTGTGGTTACGGTGTCAGAGTGCTCGTTTAACGTCGTAGCTAGGCGGTGCCTTGGTCGGCAAGGGCGGCCGGATGCCTCTGTGAGGTTCGGGTGTCAGAGTGCCTTGGTGGCGGGGCGGCCGGATGCCTGTGAGGTTACGGTGTCAGAGTGCTCGTTTACGTCGTAGCTAAACGGTGCCTTGGTCGGCAGGGCGGCCGGATGCCTCTGTGAGGTTCGGTGTCAAAGTGCCTTGGTGGCGGGACGACCGGATGCCTCTGTGAGTTCGGGTGTCGAGTGCTCGTTTGCGTCGTAGCTAGGCGTGAGTGCTCGTTCCGTCGTGGCTGGGCGTGAGTGCTCGTTTACCGTCGTAGCTGGGCGTGAGTGCTCGTTCTGCGTCGTGGCCGGGCGTGAGTGCTCGTTTACCGTCGTAGCTGGGCGTGAGTGCTCGTTACCGTTAGCTGGGCGTCGTAGCTGGGCGTGAGTGCTCGTTTTCCGTCGTGGCTGGGCGTGAGTGCTCGTTCTACGTCGTAGCTGGGCGTGAGTGCTCGTTACCGTCGTGGCTGGGCGTGGGGCATCCTTCTCGAGTCCTCGTCGGGCGGGTAGCGGCGAAGGAATGGCGCCGTCTATCCCACATGTATACCCCATCCGCGGTGTGGGACTGGAGGATGGCGGCGCGTTTACTGCGTTGGTTTGAGCGCGTGCTCGTGGAGCTAATAGCGGGTAGTCAGAGTGGGTCTGGGAGGTCCGCCAAGGGGACCCTTAGGCGGACGGTCCCAGTAGGGTGTCTGGCCTGGCGTGGGGCGACCCATAAAAACCTTTCTCTACTCAATCCGTATGGACTCTGGTCGTCGCCGACCCGAAGCACAGTGGTGTCGCTCATTGATGAGCTCGGGAGAGTGTGAAGTATGGTCTCGGGCGAGTAGAGGTGATTAGGCCGTCGGCCGACCTAGCAGAGGCCAGCGTGGGGCTCACCTCATACACGCCCCTTGCTCAAGTTTCTTTTGGCGGCTTTATACCCGTCTGGTGGGGTAGGCCTTTTGAACCCTGACTCCTCATTGGGCCTGGCGCGAGCCACAAAGCTTTAGTCTTGGGGCGCGGCGGCCGATGGGCTTCTCGCGCGCCGAACAACCGTTCGGCCTAAAGGCGGAGGCGAGAGGTTCTGGGACACGTTGTTGGGCGGCGTCTTTATGGCCCTTGGCGCTGACAAGGCGAGGATTAAAAGCGGTGGTATTGGGCCCAGGAGTTACGGTGGCGCGACAGCGAGGGTGGTCGCGACGGCCGCAGCCAGGCGCTGCTTGGCGGCGTTCGTTCGTCCTCTATCATCGCCCGTTGGGTGCTTTGAGTGGTCACGCTTTCTTGCCTCTCTGTCTGCGCCTGCGAAACAAGAAGAGCACGAGAGAGCTAAGGAAAAACCCGACCTTTCTTTCTCACCTTCGATCGTCTCCCTGTGAAGATGTCGTGGCGGAGTGCTCGCGCCAAGGCGGACCGTGCGCTTCGGCTTAGTGAAGAAGGGCTTCCTCATGCCGCGAGACCTTTCCATTTGGAGGGTGCCGGCCAGGGCTACCACCACGCCGCGGCAGCGAGATCGTGGTGCCGCCTCGTTCTTGGGCGGCTTTGCTGCTGCTGCACCGTTCGTCAGGGGCTGTTGTTTCATTACAAGGTGGAGGTGCACCATCTCAGCCTAATGGGGTCCTCCACGCCGCCATCTTCATCCGTTGTCGCAGCCTTCTTGAGGATCGAGCGCCTTTGGGCGTTGTGGAGCACTTCTTCGAGGCAAGGCTGCGGAAGGGCGAGCCGTCGGGCCTTGTGGCGCCTCTGGGTGGCTGGCCCTCGGCCGCCCGGTCGAACGCGGAGTACACAGGTAAAGCGCCCTCGTCTAACAAAGTGGCGTTCGAATGGCTCACGTTAGCGTCGGCGGCAGCGCCCCTCGTTTCAGGAGAGCTTCCCATGGCGGAGGCGGTGGGCGGGGCGCGAAAGAGGAGAAGAACAAAGCGCCCGATCGTGGAAGCGGTCGGGGCTCAAAGGGCGAGGCTCACGGGGGCGTGGTTGTGCGGCGCCTTCATGGGGATCGCGCGTGCAACCACTTGTGCCTGAGCCGCACCTGTTCGATATCTTGAGGCCGTCCGGCCGGCGAGATGGCGAACCAGGCTGGCAGCGTCGAGGTGGAGGCTCGGGTGGCGGCCGTTCTGGTGAGCGCCAGCTGTGGCGCGGATGGCCACCGGAGCCATTCTCGGCGGCTTTTCGCCGAATCAGTAGCCGGTGAAATTCCTACCTTCTCTTTTCTTTGTCCTTGCGCTCGGCCGACATTCCTGCATCCTCTCGGGGCTCATGGGGATGTCTTCCAGGGCGCCGCTCGGGGATAAGGAAGCGCGGCGCGGCCGCCCGGCGAGGCAGCGGTGACTCCTCCGCAAGAAGCGGAAGGAGGAAAGGAGGAGGAAGAAAAGTAAAAGCAGCGTGGCCTTGGCGAGATGTGTCGAGACCACCGCCGTGGGGCGACCTCCAGCGGTGGCGGGAGTGCCTCGGCCACCTATGGTGGGTTTTCACGACTGCCGTGGCGGCGGCGTGGACTCGGCGAGGCGGCATCACGGGCCCGTGGCCGCGGATCCCGGTGGGGTGATCTTGCGCTGCGGTCGTCGCGTCTCGGTGGAG